>BJBW01008275.1:0-43577 GCA_004320125.1 Scolopax mira
TTTGCTTGCATCTGAATGCTAATTATACCTAATACATGGTAATGGACTTATCTCAGTTGCGTCAGATATCCCACCTCTGCGTGGCTGGCCAGGTTAATCATCCTTCTTCTAGTTTTCTTTGAACTTAAAGAGGCTTGAATACTACTGACAAATGCTGACTCTTTAATCTGCCCTCTCTTTAATCCCTGATTCTCTATGGAAAATTTCCCTGACAGATAATGCAGATGCCTCACTTGACCTTCTTCAGACAGATTCAGCATAGGATCTCATCTTCTCTTTCTGAAACCTTCAAAAATACAGACTTCTCCACGTCCACTTGTCTTCATGGTGCCTCAGGGGTGTCAAACTAACAACCCTCATGGGCCGTGGCCCTCCATGCAGCAATGTACTGTGAAAAGACAACATCTGGGAGGAAATAGCCTCATTTTTACATTCCTTTGGGTGGGGTTCTTGCATGCTCATCTCTTGATCTCAAGAAAGCGACTAGTATCATCCCTATGGCCAGGCATTCATAGGGGAAAATTGTATCCAGTGTAAGATGCCTGTGAGGAGTGAGTCGTCTCACAGCTCCATTCTCAGTTGCTTCAGCTGACTAGTCGTAATGATGGAAAAAGTCCACGCAGGTTCAGCCCTTTCTCATCCTGTGTTTTTACACAGGATCTCAGACCCTTCATTCTAGCAGCATTTTTAGGACCAAGAACAAATGAAAGAGGATGCACTCTAAAAGACAGAAACTCATTTCAATTAGAACTATATCCCCAAAACTGCTTCCCTGATTGCGCTCGTTGGAAAGTCTATCCCAGTTGAAAGATGGGATTCAGCAACACCAGAGATACAGCATCACATGGTATAAACTTCCCACTGACGTGCCCTGTGTGTACGGTTGGGCACTGGGGTAGGGAACACCAGACGCCTGTCCCAACGGCTTCTCAGGATCCCCCCCGGTGCTGCTCACATGCAGACTCGGCCAGTTGAGGGCACAAGCCAAAGGGGTGCCCTGAGGAGTCCCTGGCACGAGAAACCGAGCAGCCCCACGGCAGGCAGCGCTGCTCAGACAGACAAGGAGCTTCAGGACAAACCACTGCTGCAGCACTTGCCCTGATGTTAGAGGAAACAGTAAACAACCACCCAAGAACCACAACTCCCTCTCCTAGCTACTGGGTCTGTTCACACTCCACAAGCACAAACATCCATATTTTTCTCAGGGTTTTATCAGGACTTGTCTCTCCTCTGGGTTTTGCAGCCACTACCTCTTTCACCCCCCTGCCACCCTTGTTATTGCTTTGAGCTCCTGGGAAATACTTACAGCACCAAGGGCTCCTCTTGCAAATCATTCAACTCCTGTCCTCCAGCCTGCGTTGAAAGGGTCTCGAGGTGTCCTTTATCCTCCAGATATACCCTGCCACCAGGTGACATCAGGCTGCCAGTCGTGGGCGGGCCCCTGCATGGTGCGGGGGGGACGTGTGGGCAGTGCTGTGACCCCGGTGCTCTAAAGGCACAGCTCCAGTGAGGCCCGGGGGAGCAGCAGAACCTCAATACTTCCTGAGGGGTGACGTGCCCCTTTCTGCAAGAAGAGGTTGTGGCTTCTCTGGAGCTCCTGGGGAGAGATCTCCAGAGAAGCAAAGATAACTAAGGAAATTATCTGCCCTTTGAGCAATGCTGCTGCTTATGAACACACACACACATGCAGGGAAGGGAGGAGTTGGTCCAAATCATCCTAGAACCCTCCCCTATGCTGGTGAGCTCATGGAGGGACTTCCAGCAAACTTCTCAGCAGTGCCTCAGGGGTCAAGATGTACTTTACAGATCAGTGCACTTGGTCAGCCCGGTGCCGAGACGGCTGGGTCTGCTCAGTGGAGTGGATAGAGAATGCTGCTGAGATGCTGTGTAGGGCCCTAGTGGACGGGAGGGCAACAGGCTGGAGGACGGGAGTTGAATGATTTGCAAGAGGAGCCCTTGGAGCTGGTGGATATTTAGCTGCATCCAGTCAATGAGATGGCAGGGGAAGGAGGGTGAACCTTTGTGTTACAGGCTGGTGGACAGCCAGTGGGTGGCCTGTCACCTCTGAGACCCAAGGTGCTGGCTGAGGGTAAAAGCTAGACCACATCTGGGTACTGATAGCAGTGCTGCTGTGAGGGGCTGCCTGAGAAAGGGAAGAGCTGGTGCCTCAGCCCAAACTCCAACCCAACAAAACTCCATGGATGGTAATGCACGCTCTTTTATCAGCTGCTTTGTATCTCCTATGCATTTTAATAGCCTATTGTGACTGTCTGGGAGATCAGCATCAAACATGTGGAAAAAAAGGGTGGAGTCTCAGAATGAAAAGAAAAGGTCCAGGGCCCCACTGGAAGGTGCTGGAAGATCATCCTCAGCTGCAGCAGCACTTCAGTCACGGACTGCAGTTGTCTGGCTTGAGGAACAATCACAGGGTTAGCAATCATTTGGGGTCTGTTGGTTCTGGTGAAGCATCACTCATTTACCTTTGAGTAAATGCTTATTGCTGGGTATCCAGCTCACATGAGATCAGGGCTGGCAGGGCTGAAAATGGTTCCAGAGAAAGGAGCTACACTAGGAACTTTAGAGCAGTGCAAGGGCAGAAAGAAACCGAGGTGTGGGTTTGTGTAGGGATGGATGGGCTTCATCTTTGGGTGAGGATGGAGGAGGGGGTTTTGGAGCAACCATGCCAGCCAGGGGTGTGACAGAGAAAGGACAAGCCCTCTCTGACATGACAGACCCTGGCAGTGGGGACCAGTCTGGTGTTGAGTGAGAGCCACACAGCTGGCTTCTCAGATGGCTGAAGTTAGAAGAGGTAAATCCCTCAGCAAGACTCTTAGATTACATTTAAAAATCAATAGGGTCCTAGCCCTTGAGCGAGTACAGAGGAATCGTGAAATAAATCCTAGATGCAGCCAAGGGGCTTTCGATCTAGCAGAGAATCAGCAAACACACTTAGCATTTCCACGTGCTTGAGGACGATCACACAGCTTTCAGAGGCTTGTGTGATAATTTCTGGGCACAGGGAAGAGGACGGGGGGGCAGCACGGTGTTGGCATCCTCTCTTCCCTGTGACGACTAGAGCTTGTACACAAATGTGTGGAGATTGATTGCACTCCGCAGCTCCTGACAGCAGAAGTGATTATTGTGGGCAGGGACCTGCTTGTGTGGATATAAAGAGGTGCAGCCTGCTGGCAGCAGAATCTGCTCCCATCCCCGCTGCTCATTCCCATGCCTCCATCTGCTGCAGACAGGTTTCCGGGGGCTCCCCCTCCCCTTCTGCCTTCTTCTATGTAGGTAGAGTTGCTGGGGAAATCAGCTCTACATCTCCCTACTCCTCTTTTTTGAACCTTAAAGATTTACATTTTTTCAGGCTGTTTGTTTTCAAAACATCCCTTTTGTTTTCCTGTTTACCCAATGAAATCTGTCTCATTTCTCTTTAGGGAAAGTGGACATTTGGGAAAAAAATTTCCATGGTGTCACATGAAGCTATTTTTTGGCCACTGAGAAAACCAGAAACTCCCTAAATAGCCCCACTTATCACGTTCTTTCTTCTCTCTCATTGTTATCAGGCCATTTCCTCTCTCCTCCTCTCTCTCCATCCATCTCCCTCACAAAACGGGTGGCATTTGCTTTGCTTTGTGGGGATGTGGGTGCACAGCAACATGCACCAGCTTTGTGTCTGTGCCCGGCTGCCACCCCCAATGGATGATGAGTTCTTCCCAGGGACCAAATGGGACTGCCCCAGCAAAGGCTTTTGGGCCACATCGGTTGCTGCCAATCCAGCCCAGAGCTGCATCAGAAGCCACAGTGGCCAAGTGACAGCAGGACTGCCATCCCTGTGGCCCCAAAGGAAAACCCAGGAGCTTTGTTACCTCTGGACAAATTATTCCCTATTCCAGGGAATCACATAAAAAACATCTCCAAGGTTTCTGACCCTATTCATGAGCTAGTGTAGCCATGGTAACTGTAGTTATACCAGAAATAGCAGCTCACTTGAATGACAAAGAAAACACAAGTTTACAAGATACTGACTTTTCCAGGGGCTGACTGAGCTCATGGGACTGTGGGAGGGAATCCCAGCCAAGGCGCAGACTCGGGGATGCAGTGGAGGATGGCTGTGGCTGGCATGGGCCACAATAACTCTTTTGAAACATATCTTTACAAGCTTGTGCCAGGTACTTTGGAGACTTTGTGCCTTATTGATAGAGTTTTATTGCTTGCCACACAGACATACCTGACTAGAAACGAGAAGGGAATTTTCCAGGCGTCTGCAGTTAAACCTTGATTTCCCTCCTGCAGGCAGCCTACCAAGTGCTTCAGATTCCCTGGTGAGAGAAGGACAGTGGTAGGACCTGGATTTGGAATGAGATTGTCTATTGGTCTTGTAGAAGGTCAATGGGGTTGTCATGTCAACAGCATTTCAGTGAGAAACTCAGTGTACAGAGGTGCCTGTGAAAGAAGTTTCACATTCTGTAACCCTCCTTCTCCAATGCCCATCATGTTCCTAAGCTGTCAGTTGTTTGTGCTAGTGAGACAGGAGAAACAGACATAAAGGACTGTGCTTTGCCTGGAGCAGATATTTAGCTGATTGAATTAATGCAAATCAGTCCATCAAAGATGCAGAGAAGAAGGCATCCTCATGGAGTTTTACTGCTCTTCCTTCAGGAGATCATGCATCACTACTCTGGTGATAGGATTAAGCATCTGTAATGGCCTGCAATAAACTGGACTTTGGGAATCTGTGCCTGCTGCTGGATACAACAGTTATGTTGAGTGTCTCTGAGCTGAACTTGCAAAAGAGTCTGGTCTGGATTCTCATTTCCACTCATGCCCTGGGGGCTGCTTCGGCAATGGGGCAGAGACTGAAGAGCCTGAGGTCTGGTCATCAACTGTCAGGACTCTAGAGAGAGATTTCCATGGTCAGTCTGGAGAAAAGGGTCCTTTGAGGAGACGTAAATCGAACTGTAAGACAGCAGTGGCCCTGTCTGTATTAGAAACTAGGTGGCACTAGGGACATAAGTCTGCAAGCCAAATGGCCATTTCCAAGGCTTCTTCAGGAAGAATGAAGCCCCTGCTTTTCTCATTTAGTTGAGGGTGCTCGATTTGTGCATGTCAGAACATCATTAGAGGCTCCAGGTTTTCAGGCACCAATGCTTCAGGACATGCTGGGGCTTTTCATAGCAGGTGATATAAACCCCATGAGGCCTGTCATATACTTCTTTAGTTACCAGAGAGTTACATTTTCTTCTGAGTAGTGAGTCTGGCCTTTCTTCGAAGAAATAACCAAATCTTCCCATCTAATACCACAAGACTGCTACATTAGTATGATTTTATTAACTTAGATGAACTTTTCCCTGGTTGGCATAAATAAAAGGAAAAAGGGAATGTATCCGTTCTTTTTTAGATAGCATTTTCACCCACTGAGCTAAATTTTTATTATCCCTATTTGTAAATATGGTAACTGATGTGCAGAAAGTTCACAAACCTGCAGATGAGACCCAGTTGTCCAGATACGCGCTGCGGCAACTGATGTACTTGGCCATGCAGCACAAAAAGCTCAGTATTTTATAATTGCTTTGTGATTAATTGATAAGAGCATCTCCCTGCTTATTGCAGAGTTGTCCCATGAGGAAGCAGTAACATTAGTGAGCGTCCTTTCCCTGCACTATCTTTGCTTAATGTCCAGGCTGTTAGGAGTGCTGCAATGGGATTGAGTTTGTTAGATCATTTGAAAAAGCTTTCTCTCTTTCCTGTTTTAATACTGCCCACAATTAAAATATCTGCTTTTTCTTTTATAAGATTATTTTTCTCCTGAATGCCATTTACAGAACATACTCAACATTAATATAATGAACCATGATCTAAAATTTTTTCCTTTTTTGATCAGTTACAGCTAGTAATTTTGTTATCTATGTGACTGCCAGAAAGCAGATAATGTGGTTGCTCTTAAAAATGTGCCTGAATAACACAGTTTTCACAGTATTGTCTCAAGGGTCTTCCTTAGGTGTTTCTTTTTCCATAATTGATTCCTTCTCTATGAATTACATGCCATATACCTGTGAACAGTGATTAAACGAACCACTAACACTTACTAAAGCGATCACACATTGAACTAAACAAAATGTAATATTGCCTTGTTTAAAAAAAAAAAAAAAAGAGACTGCAAAAGGGTAAAGGGTGTTTTTATTTAAATGGAAATCAGATAATCCCAGAGCTTTATTCGGTTTAAAACAGTGAAGCAAGTGATTCAGTGTCACTGGGCTAAGAAGAAGAAACTGTACACAAGTCAGCTCCAGATGTCGTCTTTCCTGACAGCTTCTTTTCTCATCTTTTTTTTCTGAAAAATCAATTCTTTCTCCTTGGCAACCAGCAGCCCAATAAAGAAAGGCTCTTCTGAAACATTTTGGTAAAATGTTTCTTTCTTGTTCTTAAGGGGACACATGTCTTCCCATGGCTTTCACACCATGCTACAGACATACTCTTCTTTCCTCCTCCTACCAGATAAAAGCACTGCTGTGCAATCTCATTTTCAGCCCTTTGCCACCATTATTATGATTTTTTTCATGTAGCAGCTGAGGCTTTCAAACAGAAATGATTACTTCTGGAGAGCATCTTGCACTCTCCTTGGGAACATTCAACTAATGGGCAGGGAGGCAGCTCTTCCTGCTCCATTATCTTGTCTCTTGGGTGGCTGCTCTCCTCCCAGACACACTGATGCTAAATGCTGTAGCTGCCACGCGATAGCAGATCCCTGGTGGAAATAACTGTGGAAGGGGAAAAGCCAGAGGATGAAAATGTGAATAATTTTTTTTTTAATTACTTTCTTCTTTTGTTGCTCAGGTATATTACCAGAAACTATGCCTTCTGTTCTCCGCTCAGGATCTTGCAAACGCATAGGGCTTAATGTTTAAGTGCTTTTTTTAATGGCCTTTCACTAGCAGATTCCAACCTTTCATTTGATTTACAGCCTCTACACTCGTGCTTTCCAGTGACTCTATAAAGTGAATTAGAGCCTCTTATTGGGAGGCCCTGAAGGATATTTCTGTGCCAAGAACCTGGAACCACATCCCACTTCTGGGGTCCAGTCAAACATCATAAACACATGATAGGCTAAGTCAACTCTTTAGGAACCGTCATTGCACGCTGGGTGAATGTGTGTTACACAACGGATAATTCTGACAGTTTCATATACGCAAAGATTTATTTGTGGGGTCCATAGATGATGGCCTACTTTGGTTGTAACGGTGAAAGTTATTTCTAGAGAAAAATTAAAATAAAAGAAGAGGAGAAAGAGAGAAAAAAGGAGAAATTTTCCTCAGTGGCCAGCTGGGAAGGTCAATGAGGGGTCCCATAGGAGCATCCTCCTCTGAGGGCTGTCTCCAGTGCAGCAGGTGATGACAACAAAAGTGATGAGGATGATGATTTCTTGCTGTGCTTTCCCTTAGCATTATATACGTATTCATGACCCACTTAAACTCCCTATTGGTTATTCCTGGTTTTGTTAGCTCTGGGAGGAGAATGCTCATGATGTCCAAATGTTGCACATTCATTGCTGGCTAAGCTTCTGTGAATACAGATTATTGGATAATCTTTATTGAGAATTTAAATAGCTGTTAGCTGCTTTGCTGAACACCGCATTTGTTTTTTATACACTAAAGTCTACAGAACAAGAGATAAAGAAGGAGAGGGAGGAGTGGTGATTCTCACACTGGTGCTTTCCATGAGAATCCGCCACAACAACGCTGTGGGGGTTTGCAGAGGCAGGGCCTTAAATAAGTGCAATAAAGGAAAAATGTTGCCACAGAGACGCTGATAATTAGTGCCTCATGGCTTCAGAGGGAGGTTATGTAGCTGCAAGGCTAAAGCGCCAGGGCACACAAGGCACCTAAGAGCTAGCAGGAGCCTGGATGCAGCCTGACATGGAGCCATGAATTCCGGTATAAAATCAAGATCTCTATTGAGAGGAGTGTTTAGCACAGGCAAGGCAGGGTGCAGCTGGCCAGGGAGATTTTCTCAGGCCAGCAGAGGAGGAGGTGATGGCACAGCTCTCCTCCTAATTTAGTCCCAGCTTCAGCTCTGGCTGTTTTGGAGGAAAGTCACAATGCAAGGAGGAGCACTTGGATAAATACCTCCTAACACCCTGCCTGGTGATCAGCTTAGGGCTGAGATTTGATTACACTTGCTGAGATTTCACCTTACATAACCACATGTTTTCTGAGAGGTCCTAAAATAATCCATTCCTCTTTCAAATCCAGCTCTGGTGTGTGACTTCTCTCGGACACCACCACCCCCTGCAAGACACTGGCTCCTGCCACAACATCCACTGACGGATGGAGAACAAAAGCTGCTTTCCTTCATGCTGGGCTCTGGAGTGCAGGGGGTGCAGAGAAGACACCCCTGCTCCCTGCTGGCAGGGACCTTCTTCCCCTCACCCAGCACTGTCCTCTCACTCACCCATTCCCCCTGTTTACCTCTCCCTCTCATTTTCTGGGCTGCTCTGTCCACCTTCAGCCTTTCTCAGGCTAGCCTCTGGAGGAAACTGTATCTGTTTTGCCCCTAGCCTCTCATCCCCAATAAAATAATTTCCCTTTCTCTGTCTTGCTGTTCCCCTTGCACCCCCACAGAAGTCTAGTCTTCTGGAAGTGACATGTGAAGTCTTTGTGCAGCTTCAGGCTGGAGATGGGAGTTATGGGATTAGCACGTTAACCGGTCTGAAAGCAGATTAGACAAGCATTAAATCTGCAATCTTCTCTCCATCTTTCAAGAAAATCTCTTCTGGAGAAGCTGGAGAGATGGAGCACCCAGTCACGTTTTCTGGGGCCAGCTCTTTGTCCAGCTGAGACCCCTCAAGTCCTGTGACTGGATGGTTTGAAGGGATTGCCATGTGATCTAGGGGTGGGAAACCCAGCTAAACCCTTCCATGGGCTCTGTGACTGCACCCCAAAATGCCTTCTTCCTCTTTGCTCTCCATGCTGAATATTGTCTCTTTTGCCTGGCATTGTGCCTAGTTCCCATCCCTTTCCTCCCTTCCCACCCCATCAGCTGCACTCTCCCTTGCAGCTCTTTAGGAGGAGTGAGTGGCACCGAGTAGTAAGAAGATGGACACCACATGTGCTGGGCTCATGTTTACCTCATTTAACTAGGAAGTGGAAGAGGTAGTTCTGGATTACCAAGGAGTAGGGTGGCACCTCGTGATGCAGCAAATGCCCCCTCATATGGGAGGAAAAGGCCTCGTGTCTGAGCTCCCTGACCTGTCACCTCGTGACTGCCTCAGGCCCAGATTACCCTCTCCCATCTCTGGAGGAGAAAGGATCCCTGTACTTTAGTGAGGGACACCACCTGGGGACATCCACCTGGGAGACACCCACGGGCAAACTGAGCTTACCTTGCAGCAGCTGTTGACATGAATTTGTTGTGTCACGAGGGTGTCTTCCCAGTGTATGGCTTGGAAAAAGCTTTGGGGGGGAGGGGGGAAGCTCATGTTAGTGACAGGATTCAGCAGCATTATTCATTAGACCATTAGACACTAATGTGAGTTAGTGACACTGAGTGTACTGAGTTCAGCACAAATGCAAATGAGAAGCTCCAAAACAAACCACTTTATAAGAGCAGTAGAAAAAAAATACACTATTACTTATGTATCTTATTATTTATTTTATATATATTATTATATTACTTATCACAATATTACTATGACTATTACAAAAATGGATTCACTGCCCAGACTAAAATATCTCTTTATTTTTCCTTGCCAGAGCTTCCAGCCTGGGAGATTTCAGCTCCAAACTAGAAAGTTTTTGAATCAAAGAGTAGATGATGTTTGGGTTCCACCTAAACATGAGGAGGAACTTCTTTACTGTGAGAGTTGTGGAGCACTGGAACAGGCTGCCCAGAAAGGTGATGGAGTTTCCTTCTCTGGAGACATTCAAAACCCTCCTGGACAAGTTCCTGTGCAACATGTTGTAGGTGGGGGGGTTGGACTAGATGATCTCCAGAGCTCCCTTCCAACCCAATATGATTCTATGAATCTATGACTGTAAAGAATTCTAACAGGTGATGGTTTCCTGAATTAATTAAAAGGCCATAAAATAATTCTTTTCCTCTTCTGCAGAATGGGGGATGACATTTAGCAGCATGCAGTAGTGTCATACCACCAATATAGAATATTCAAATCCAGAAGTGCTCCACAGTTTATGACAGCAACCCAAAAGCAAATACAAAAAAAGATCCCATGTCTAATTTTTAAAAAACTTATAATTTTTAAGAAATCTCAAGATTTCTTGGATCCAATAAGGTGCTTCAGAAGACATATGACTGTTGAGAGTAAAGGTTGTGTAGTTGAAGGATATGCATGTTAAAATTTGCAGAAGCTTCTGGCTATTTACTTTAAATAAATTAGATACTAGTGATTGATTGAACGCATTAGTGTTGTCAACTAATTGTACACCTAATTGTGATCAGTGGGAAAAAAAGTAAATAAGACTTAGTAATAATATTATTTTAAGTAGAAAATACTTGTCTTCCAATAAAGGACGCATTTGAAATATTCCTGTTTCCCTTGCAATAAAGCAGGTACACTCTGGCTGTTCTCCTTGCCTCCTTCTGTCACAGACATAAGAATTGGCTGGGGTTGGACAACGTCTGCCAAGAGATGATCTTCATTGCATGGCATCAGTTTGTCAGAGATGAAATACTCATTGGTAGGGATTTGCCTTCAGTGATATTCTGCTCCAAAGCAGTTCAAAACCTGCCTGTCTTCCAGCAGATCAGTGACGTGGTTCCCCAGCAGGATGCTGGATACGCTGACCCAAAGGATGATGCTTGGCTTCTAAGCCTCCATCTGCTCAGCATGGTGCATATCCAACATCGGCAGCTCCTTCTCGCCCCTCATACCAGAAGGAAGGTGAAGTACAGAGCAATGACATGATTTGCCCATGATTACATACCGGCTAATTTCTAATCTAGGAGGAATATCTGTTTCTCTTGCAGAGAAAGGCAGAAGTGCTGATAGAGGCTGAGTGTACATACATGTGGTGGCACACACATTTGTAGATGTACTGGTCTTGATGTGTGCTCACACATGCTTAGAAATAGTGTGCAAACAGCTACACAAAGACACAAGCAGTCTAGTATTTATTTACAACTTAAAAAAAAAAAAAAAGAGAGAAAGCTAAATTATATCATCCTTCAGCAAAAATTATCATAACAATACTAGAGTTACGATTGCACTCGTGTCTCTGCACACAACCACTAAACCCAAGGAAATCTCAAGCCAAACCATGAGCAAATGGTAACCTCAACCCACACACCCTCCCACCCAAAAGGGTGTTCTGGTCTCCCAGTACAAATTAGGAAGTCTACAGAAATCAGAGTTAGTCCAGACAGCGGGAACCAAGACAAGAAGCCGATGTACAGGATGCAGGGGCTACTTAACAAGACTTCAAAGCTCACCCTAATTAACACATCTAACTCTTCACACCTTTTCCAGGCCCTTCACATGAACAATTTGAGCCACCATAACACGGCCCTGTCATAGAAAGAATTTGTGCTGTCCGTTTCCCATCCCTATTCCACACAGCTCCTTCCCTTGTGCCAGCACAAGGGTTTAGCCACATTTGGCCATCGTGAACAGCAATTGAAAAACCTATCATCTGGGTTTAAAACTCACGACTGCTTACGTATTTTTGTCAGGTATGTTTTAAACTCAGCTCAGTGCTGTGTTCAGCTCAGTTGTGCTGGCCCACGGGGAGGGTTAGCGTGGGCGTGAAAAACAGCAGCAGAGAATAAAATAATTTCTCTTGGTGGTGAAGCTAATTCGTGGAGGTTTAAAATGTTTCTCGGGCTACAGCCCTTGCCAAATGGAAATCCACTGCCAGCCAGGCTTATGCTCTGTTTGTCCCTTGAAAGGTCAGAATCCAAGTGCCAAATGAAAGTAATGGAATGAAAATCAGTCCCCTGCTTCTGGGATCTGCTCATCCTTGAAGGAGAGCCCTCTTACTCAGTTGTTTGCAACCTTTAAAAATTTGTGTACGATCAATGTTTTCTAACAGACATGTGGATCCAGGGCAGGGAATTTAAGCCCATTGACAGTAGATTTGCTTTGCTAATTTTGCTTCCGCAAATGCATTAAAAGCAGTCTGTCAGTCATTGCAGATCCAGGTTTGTTCGTTGCAAACCAACGATCTAATTTGTTCTTAAATTCTGCACAGAGGAATGTGTGTGTGAAAGGTTTTGTATGACTGAAGAACTAAGTGGGCACTCCCCTGAGTGGAAAAGAAAGAGAAAAGCTGGTGGTATTTTAGAGGGGAAGTGGTGTAAAATATCTCTAATAATTTAAGCAACCCTGAGCTAGATCTTTGAAACCGTTTGTGTGAAAATGGCTGAGAGTCGGGAACAATTAGCTGATTAAGTGCAGCAGGTAGCATGTGTTAACCAGGAAAAACGAGTTTCCTCAGTAACGGCACCCCCATATCCATCCCCCCACGTATGCAGGAATACACTCAACCTGATCCTCCGCTTATTTTAATCGGTAGAAACCGGGGCCAGCTTTTGGATTCGACCTTAATTACACCAGGAAAACGAACAAAATAAAAGCCGGGGCTGAAAAACAAAGCCTCCCCTCCCGCTGGCGGGCACCGAGAGCCCGCAGCCGCGCACCGGGAGCCCTCCCGCGGCCCCGGCCGGTCTACGGCCCCCGCAGACAAAGCCCTGCGCACCTCTGCGCATCAGCAAAAACAAAAAATAAAAAAAAAAAAAAGAAAGAAAAAGAAGAAGAAAAAAAAGCGCAGCGGGGGGGCGCGCAGACAAAGCGGGGCAGCAGTAGGCAGCCGGCGCAGTATGCGCGGCCGCGTAGGGCTTCCTCTGCGAGTGGGTTGATGCTGGCGGCGGTGGTGGCTGGGTTTTTTTTTTTGTGTGTGTGTGTGTGTTATTTTTTTTTCCTCTCTCTCTTCACCAACTTCCTTCCTGCTCCAACTGCCAAAGCTCGAAGCTGAGCGCTGAGAGCGAAGGAGGACCCCGGCCGCAGACGCCGCTTAGCCGGTGAGTAAGAGCCTGGGAGAGGGGAGGAAGGGGCCGGGGGCGGGGGGAAGCAGGGTAGGGGGAGAGGAACGGGCTCACCCCCCCGGCTCCCCTCCACCCCCGCCGGTTCCCTCCCCTCCGGGCGCCGCGCAACTTTGCGCCTTTGTTCCCGGTGGCTGGCTCCGTTACCCAGCCTTGTCCGGGAAGACGGGCAGGGCCCTGCCTGCATCCCAGGGGCTCTGCGCCGTGATGGGGTGGGGGGCAGAGGAAGGGGAGGCAGCCCCCGCGCCCCAGGGGTGGCGGGAGGGACCTCGGGGGGTGACGGCGGGTGTATGTATCCCTGCGGGGTGGTACCCGGCGGTTCCCGGGGGTGGCTGGGCAATGGGTTCCCTTTTAGCTCTTGCACCCCACGGGGGTGGGATGGGGAGGCCGGGGTCGGGGCCGCTCTGTTACTCCCCCCCCCCGTTGCAGAAAATTGCTTCCTCCCCCACCAAACCCGCATCCTGGAGATAAGCCCTCGATCGGGGGGTGGTTTGGGGGAGTGAATTTTAATGCAGAGGGAGGGCAAGTAAAATGCTGAGCCTGTGACACCGCTCTTTGTGCGGCGGTGGGGTGAGAGGTGCCCACCATCCACTATGGCTCCTGCCCCCTCCTGCTGCAGGTGTGAGGGCAGCCACCCACCCCTGGCACAGGCAGAGCCCAGCTGAGAGACGCTGGCACCCCTTGGCAAGGCATGGTTCCTCCTTCGCCTCCTGCAGCCACCTCTCTCTCTCTCTGGGGATCCTCTGGGTAGCTCTGCCCCTGTCCCTCTCTCTGCTGCTTTGTTGGTGCTGCCTGGCCTCAGAGATGCAGGTGGTGCACAACTGCAGGTTGGGGTTGCAGGGAAGGGAGAAAAATGTGGCAGGGCAGGACACAAATCGCTCATAATATCTCTCCTTGCATAGAGCATTTATAGGGTTAATTTTCTCATTTTTAATCAGGCTTTCAGGCCATAAGGGGTCTCCATCTTATCCCAGCCCTCGGCCAGAGCAGTGACACAGGAGCCCAGGGATCCTGATGATTGGACACTGACATACTCCTTCTGAGGAAGTGCTGGTGCCTGAGCCCAGCAGCATGTCTCAGCTTGCAGAGGGGACCAGTCCCTCAGCTGGAATGAGTAGAGACAGGGGCGGCTGAGATGTCAGCTTTCCTTTTGGTCACTTCCTGCCTGGGAAATTGGCAGGAAGGCAGGGTCAGGTCCACAACTTGAGGAGAAATGCCAGAATTGGGCCTGATTGTTACCATCCTGAGATGCATGTGACCCAGGGATTGTTCAGCCCAGACAGCCTGGCTGGTGCTCTTCCCTGCAGACTCTTGCTGTTGGAAGAACAGGTTGTGCTTTCCACCTCTGGGAGGTTTTCAGAGCCTAAAACCATATCCCCTACAAGTGAGCAGCCCCCATGGGCTAGCAAGGAAATTCTCTGTGGCCTGTGTGATGTAGAGGGAAGGCCTGAGGGATAGGGAGCAACCAGCTGGTGCAGCCCTGACTCTGTCTCTTTTTTTTTTGCGTGTGGCCAGAGATCCCTCCCTCCATTGCCTGGGTCTCTCCCTCTCCTGTGATAAACCACAAAACCCTCCGCAGTGGACGGGAACAGGCAGGCAGCTCTGCTCTGTGGTCATAGTGGTGGCAGATGCAGCCTGGTATCACAAGAGAACTTGGAAGAGTGGAAATGACTCAGAACTGCAGCTGGAGCCCAAGTGGAAGGCAAGACCTGGTGGTGGCTATCACAGCTCATCACGTCCTCTTCTTGTGCCAGGTGTGGGATGGCACTGGGGGGGGTTGTAAGACTTGGTAAGGTGACTGTGCTGGGGCTGCAGAGCAGTGGGGCATGAGCAATTGTTACTTTCATGAGGGGAGCTTCTGGTCTCCTTCCTCATGAGGACAAGCTGAAGGCCTTTCCCATGGGACGTAGGTCCTTCTTACTCCCAGGGCTGAGCATGAACTCAGCCAAGGTTATTCAGCTGCTGGGACGTGCTTTCTTTCCTGTCCATTTGAGTTGGGATTCCCTTTTATTTCCCAGCTGCCCGCTTTGCACTAGTTTCTGTCTCACCACAAAATGCCATTGCAAAGTAGTCTTGCATCAGGGCCATTGCCCATTAGCATGCCCGACTGAGTCTTCTTTTTCCTGTACTGCTTGGTCCTTCTTTGTCCCTTTGTAACATGCTAATATATCCCTCATTGATTTATTTTATTTTTTTCCCACTGGAATTGCACTGGGAAGCCTGCGTATTACTCAATGCTGCCTGGTTCCACTTGCTGATTCATCCTGACCTGTTGTGTATGGTTTGTTTTTTTAATTTTTATTTCCTTTCTGGTTTAATGAATGAGAGAACTGTCCCGCTAGCTCCCAATTTAACTTTTTGGAGCAAGGGCAAATGTTAAGGCCACAGCTGCAGAGAAGGATAAAGGGCTTGCTGGGGAAATTACATATAAGCAGGCAAAAGGGAAATTTTTAGTAGGGACAACCTCAAAGAATGAGTTAATACAAGGATAAGTGGAAATAAACTGTAGTTTGACCAAATCTCCGTGCTGCCAAACAGCAGGGAATGCCTTGGCCAGTTGCGACAACCACGGCTGCACCAGGGCACTGCTCTGTTGTTCAGCCTTTCTCTGAAGAGTGGGAAGGTGGTTAGGACCATGCTGCTGGCTCCACAAAGCAGGCAGCTGGCTAAGGGGGACCTGGCACAGCACTGCTCGCCTCTCCAGCCTGTCTCCTGTTTCCCCCATCCCGTGCCTTGGCTGCCCATCAGTTCATCTCTCCCCACTCTGGCTCCCATTTGGGATGCCACCTAAGCAGCTTCGCTGCCCTCCTGTGTTCCGTGGCACGTGTCCCAGCCGTGCTGCCCGTGTGGCTGCGGGCTCCAGCCGTCCTGCCTCTCCTTTCCGAGAAGCCCTGCAGGCGCAGCATAGGTACGTGTGGCTGCTCTGCAGCCGGGCTGGATGCAGTCACCGTCGGGCTTCCTTCCTCAGCGGGAAGGAGACCTGATCGATGCCTGCAGTAAGCTGTTGTGGGAACAAGCAGAACAAGCTGGGGAACGCCAGTAGCGGGTGCGTTTCCGTGAGGGCTCCAGCTAACTTGCTAATATAAGGGAATTGCTGCCAGGTATTCGATCTTTGATGAAACGCTGCCTGACTGTGGGGTTTAACCCATTATGAGAGGGTGAATGAGACCTCTGGCCTTGGCTTTATTCATGTCTCTCTGTGCCCCAGTGGCTCTTTGTGTGAGATAGCTGGCGAGCGCTGAAGCCTTGTATGGTGGCTTGTAATTGCAGGGTTGCCGGCCAGCAACTGCGCTGCAGAGTGGCTGTAAATCACTCTGGCTTCAGCCTCTGCTCCCGCACCTCCTCCCTGGGAGGGAAGAATGGTGTAGGTCTGCGTGTGCGCAGGGTGCCTGCAGGGAGAGGAGCGGGGGCAGAGGGGGATTGTGTTGGAGCCAGAATATCAGCACAGCGGAGTCGAGGTTGCAGCCGTCGCCATTTGCCTGTAACGATCCTGCTGCTTTCGGCGCTGGGCAGATGCCTGCCTGCTCTGGGGACTGAACCACATTGTGCCCAGAGTGAGGTCCCGTGGGGACACTACCTCCCTCTGGAGCAATCCCATTGACTGTCCCTTCCTCTGTTACCCAGACCAAGCGACCATGACCGAGAAGACCCAAGAACCTCATGTGGAGGAAGATGATGATGAGCTGGATGGGAAACTCAACTACAAACCTCCGCCCCAGAAAACACTGCAGGAGCTGCAAGAGTTGGACAAGGATGATGAAAGCCTCGCTAAGTACAAGAAGTCCCTGTTGGGAGACGGACCTGTGGTAGTAGGTAGGCTGAGGCAAGCTGATAGGAAGGGACTGGGGAGATGTGTAGCAGCAGTGTGCTGTGGGGATGGGGCAAGGGTGGCCTCAGAGAAGAGGGAGCTTGTTTGCCCAGGAACGTGTACTGCTTGTGCTGGAGGACTGGGGATGGACAGGTGGAGAGATACATGGAAAGGAAGCAGGGATAATTCTCTGACCATTAGGTGTGAGATTATTAGGTGCTGGAATTGGAAAGGGACTTGTGGTAGGCAATGTGTAGGCCTTGGAGGACATCTGAAGGGTTATAAACATGAAGGAACCAGACAATGCTGAAAGGGGGCCTTACTGCTTAGAATGATCTTAAGAGAGGCATCTCCTGTAGTGGAAAGATCTTCTCCAGGTATTGGAATGGAGGCTGGAGGGATCCATGTTGAGGGACTAAGGAAGATGCATGACCTGGTTGTGCTAAGAGAAGCCTGGCATTACTGAATGTTTCACAAAATGCAGTTGCTGTGTGGGAAAGCAAGTATGTTTCTTCAGTGTCATTTCCCTCCCCCTGCATTTAACTTTGCAACTGACAGCTTCCTCCTGACTTTCCTACCTGCAGACCCAACAGCTCCTAACGTGGTGGTCACCCGACTCACCCTTGTATGTGACTCTGCTCCTGGACCGATCACTATGGACCTTACAGGTAGGCACAGACTCTGTCCTTGAGCATGCAGGGGAACAAGCAAAGGCCCAGGCATGCTTCAAATTGAAAGGGAGTTTGTCCTTGGGATGCCACAGTGAGTTTTAGAGGAGGTCTGAGGGTGTCTTAGCCTTGTTTCTTATTTTAAGGTATCCATGTATGAAAAAGAAAAGGAGCTGTAACAGAGGAAAGCATTGAAGGTCTCTTTCTTCATATACACTGCTCTAAGAGCTCCTGGGTTTCTCCTGCCTTCTCTTCTTACTTCCTTTCAATGAGACCTCATGAGCACAAGGGATGTGCATGCGTTTGGGTAATGGGCTGTTTTGAAACTTCAGAATCAAGCAATACTGCAGTTCCGGCTCCTGGGGACATGGGGAGAGAACTAGGCTTCACCTTATATGGGCTTTTCTGAAGAGAGAGGAAGCTGGGCCCAGAGGAGCAGAGAAGCTTCCTGTTCAACCAAAACCATGCAGAGCCCTGCAGAAACTGGGCAGCCTTGCAAGCTGGGCAGGAGCTGTGAGACACGCTCCAAGCCACGGCTGGGCAAGGGTCAAGCAGGCACACACTCCTGCAGGTGCCTGATGATGAGTCTGTGCATAAATATTTTTGTATATGTGTGCCTAGACCAGTGTATGTTTAGGTGTTATCATAGATGTGGACACGGACACATCTGTGCCTGTGTTCTCACAGTGCAATTGCTTATACAGACCTCTGCATACTCATTTTGCAGGTGTGCCATCTGTCAAAGGGACGTGTACCTCCAGCACCAGTCCCAGTCCCATCCCACCACATGGTCTCTTCTTGCTGTGACACCTCTAGCTAATGGCTTGATCCTCTCCTTACAGGTGACCTTGAAGCGCTCAAGAAAGAGACCTTTGTATTGAAGGAAGGAGTGGAATACAGAGTTAAGATCCACTTCAGAGTGAGTTGTTTTCCTTTTTGTTACTTCACATCAGTTGCTGAGACTGGTCACTGGCAGTCTGTCAGGATAACTAGGATGGGCATCATGCCTGCCCAAAAGCTGGGCCCTTATAAAGCTCTCCTACCTTCAGGTGGTGTTCTATTCAACAAGGGGACGGATCTTTCCAGGGAATTGCTTCTGCTTGCTAACCCCTTGGAAGAAGATGCTTTCTGTTCACTCGCAATGGTGAACAACAGGTGGTTTGGAAACCAGATGGGTAGTTTTGTCTGAGCTTGGCTTGACTTTTGAGCCATGAGAAAATCTTTAATTCACACAAAGCGATAATGGGCAGGGAGGAAAAGAGATAACGGCTTTCCATGAAGTACTGGTTCAGTCTGTATGGCTGGCCTTTGTGTATGCATAAAAAAAGATTTAATACTGTAGCATTTGGCTGGCAATACCTGAGTTCTTCTGTATCACGGTGTACCTGAATGGGCTCATTTCTCCTCCTCTCCTGTTAACCGGTGTGTCAGCTATTTCCAGCTGAAAATGAAACTTGGCCACACTGCAGTGTGATCTCCACACGTTTGCTGCAGACAGAGCTGGCTTTGGCAAAGAAAGCAAAAAAGGATGGAGGATAGTTCTCCTACAATGGTGGACAGAAAGTATTAATGTTGTGGGTTCTGTAGGAAAGGTTTCCCTTCTTCTCTGAGGCTTGCTCGCTATCTTGGGGATGACTTTGTCCCTAGAGACACCTCCAGCTCTCCTTTCTGCTATGAAATACTTACATCTGTATCTGAGCCCTTTTGACAGGAGATGCCTGGAGCCAGTCAAGTTTTTCTGACTCTCTCCTTCAGTCCCAAGGCTGGTGAGAGCTGGCACCATGTGAAGTCTCCCCTGGGATGTAAAAGGATCTGCCTGTCTTGTTTCCAGATTGAGCAGTGCTGTGGGGAGGCAGTGTGTGCTGGAGGGGGACAGCAAGGGAAACATCCAAGCTATTCATGGGAGGTTTGAGGAAAGATTATGAACAAAACTGTCTCTTGAGGGCAGCTGGGAGTTCTCAGTTCTCACATAAACAGTTCTCACCTGTTTATGTTGGAGGGGTGACTCTAGTCACCCATTTCTGGTTTTCAGTATGGAAGCCGTTAACCAGGAACTCCCTGCTTCAATTTGTCTTCATCAGCCCATCCTGGGAAGCTGATGTGCTCCAGTCTGCTTCAAAGTCAGGGAAAGGATGGAAAAGGGCAGGAGATGCACAGAGGGTGCTGTAGGTCTCCAGGTGCTTATGGAGAAGTCATGTTAGGACTCACCACAATGTGTTCTGTGCTGAGTCCTTGGGAGCAGTGGTGTAGGGAGCCAAGATGATTCTGTCTTCTAAGGAGAGAAAAACAGCAGATAAAGAACTGAAAGCCTTCCTGTGATACTTACTTCTGGTCTCTTCTTGCAGGTAAACAGGGACATTGTGTCGGGACTGAAATACGTGCAGCACACCTACCGGACAGGGGTGAAGGGTGAGTATGAGACCTTTATGCCCTGCACACCAGGGCTCCTGCCACTGTGTTCCCTCTGCTCAAAGAAGTGTTCCTGCAGCTCTGGGCTGGGACAGAGCCTCCCTTAGCCCCAGGCCCTCCCTGCATCACCACATGGGAGGTGACACTTCTCAGCAGAGTGCATTAGTCTGCACTCTGCATCCCCCAGACCAACTGTTTCCTGTTCCTGTGTGAACTCAATACAATCCAGCTCTGGTATCTCTACCCTACGCCACTGTCTGCAGTAGCAAAGTCCCCAGAGGCTCTGTTTAGACAATGCTTGCCACAGATTTCCTCTCCATGCAAAGCTCTTCACCTTCCCCTCTGCCCCCTGTAGAGTAGCTCGCCCTGTGGAGATTTTCTCAGTCCCTGAACACTCTTCCAGATGCATTTGGTAAAACTCGGAGCTGCTCTACAAAGCTTCCTGCTGCCTGTGGAGCTCTGTTTTTGCCTGTGACCTCTCCTTTTTGTGCTGCCCTGCCTGGATAAGGCAGAGGAAAGACCCATTTTGCATACACACATCCTACGCGCATTTTTGCATGTAGGCTCCAGTGTCCTGTCAGCACACGTATGTGGTGTTTTCTCAACAGAAAAAAATAAGTAGCAGGGGATCAAGAGACAACTTGAGCCATATGCTGGTTGTACCCACTCCTTTCCAGCAGCATGTAGATGTGAGAGGGTACAGACTGAGTTGCCTGTCTATCTACTTATCCATCCTTCCAGCTGTTGTTGTGCTTCAGTAACCCACTTTTTCCACTGATTCTGTTCACCTTGCTGACACAGACTGTCCCTTTCTCTCCCCACTATCTCTTTGCTGTCCATGATCTGTGCTTATGGTCATGGCTTCTTCTCTCCTTTATCATTCCACACCTGAGGGGCTCATCCCTTGTGGATTGTTTTCTCCTAGTGGACAAAGCCACATTCATGGTTGGCAGCTATGGGCCACGGCCAGAGGAGTATGAGTTCCTGACGCCTATTGAGGAAGCTCCTAAGGGCATGCTGGCTCGAGGCACCTATCACAACAAGTCCTTCTTCACGGATGATGACAAGCACGACCATCTCACCTGGGAGTGGAACCTGTCCATCAAGAAGGAATGGACAGAATGAGTTCACCCAGTTTGCCTTCCCCCTTCCCATCCCCTTGCCTCCTGCACCAGCCTCCAGGTGGGCCATGCCCACCACGCTGCTCCTTCCTGCCACCGTGGCCGGCCACAGCCCTGGCAGCCTGTCCCATGGGGGCTGGGGCTCTGTGCCAGCCTCGGTCGATGCACAGTCCTGCAGGCGGCCTTTGCTGCTGCTCCTGATACACTGAAAATAACCCGCCCGTTCTCACCACTGCCCCATCCTGACATATAATGGGTATATAATGGGTTAAATTGGGAAGCTTCTCCCTCCCTCTCTCCCAGTACTTCTTCCTGCTGCCTCCATCTCTTCTGTACCGACTATGGTCCCGGAAGTGCCTTTTCTAGGAAACAAGATCACCTGGCAGGGCGGACTGGTCCTTGGAAAATCCCTATCTGAGTTACACTTGCCATGTGCTCTGACTCATTTTAAACGGTTACTTACCTCCCGTGATGGTCTCCTGGTCTGTGTCTGGTGCCCTACCCCATTAAAATCCATCCTTGTGCAGGCAAAGCCAGTCGGGGGAAAGCAGCTAGATGCTGTAACAAGACTTCAGTGTCCCAAGAATAAAACAAATTTCTTTCTTCTTTTCTGCATGAGTGTCACATTCTTTTCTGGAGTATGTTTTTTCAGTGAGGTGGATGTGGAGAATGTCTGAAAGGAAGGTTGAAGAGCATGTTTCAGAAGGGAAATAGGCTGTTGTTTTGAGAAGGAGGGCTAACTATAGGCAAATTATTTCAGTGCTGCTTCCTTCAGGGGTTTCATGAGTCCTTTGACACCCAAAATCTGGTCTGTGATGGTAAACTCCAGGGGTAGTCAGCCCTCCTCAGCTTGGGTGGCAACTGAATGAGCCCAAGGAGCTATAATATGGCTGTCTCATGATTAATGCTTATCATGGCAGCTGTTCCCCAGAGCCAGCACAGGAGCTATATGTCCCAGGGGCTGCCCTGCTGGCCGAGCACTAGGGAATATCAGCCTCTCTAGGACCCAGCACTTGGAGAAGTGCAGTGGTTCCTGCATGTTCTTATGAGCATGTTCTGCATGTTCTTACTCAGCTGGGGCACCTGGTCACACAAGTGCAGGTAGCTGAGGTTTGTGGTGCCGTGGGTGAGGATGTGCTTGTGGTAGTGTTGGTGAGGCTCTCCAAGGTTGGTGCCTGCATAGCAGGCAGGGGCTCTCTCCTAGCCAGGCGGTTATCTCAGGAGTTGAAGGCTTCACACTGGGCCAGCTGCTCCTTTCCCACTGTCCTGGGAGTGACTGCTGGCCCCTGCAGCAGGTGACGTGTCTTTCGCTGAAGAGAGGACTGGAGCAGTGTGGCACAGTGAGGAGAAGGCAAGCTGGCACCATGGGCACCTCCATCTTCCTGTGCTTCTTTGTTTTCCTGCTTACTGGGGCCTCCCCAGTAGGGTGTGCTGCAGATGGCACCTCTTCATCCCATGGTAAGTGAGCTTTTCTCCTGGCTCAGGGAAAAGGGTAGTCTGTTGTGGGGAGACCTCCTGATGCTGGGTCTCCTTACCCAGAGTGTGCTGTCTAAGCATGTTGAACTTGCAGGAGAGGTGTGTAGGTGGGCATGTAAGGGGTGGGATGCTTGTGAGTGTGTTGGGGGAACCTCTTTGAGCTGGTCTTTGTGGCCAATCCTGGTGTCTCTTCTCCAGGCACTGCGGAGAAGCCTGTCCTGTTGAGCAGCATTGCAGATGCCGAAACCTTCATTGGTGGTGCAGAGGTGGTGGTCATTGGATTCTTCCAGGTGTGTTCGTAACACTTTCCCCTCTGACAGCTGTGAGTCCTATCCCACCCTGACAGGAGTGTGGGGGCTGGATGTGGCGTAAACACCTTCCAAAGGCAACTTCGGTCCCGAGAAGTGCTGGGTCTGTGACAGGCATGCGGAGGGATTTGTTGACAGGTCACAAAGAGAATGCCAGGAATTTGGTCTGCGTTCTGAAAGGGAGATGGAACAAAGGAGGAAGGTGAAAGAGGTCACAGGAGCCCTGGAGGGGGAGAGAGGGAAATGCTGCAGGGGAAGCAAAACTGGAATGTGGGTGGCAGAGCAGCAGTGCTGGTAAGGGGTAAGTGGGGATGTCAGTTGTTTGCTTTAGTCAGCAAAGAGAGAGCAAGGCACTGCCTGCGCAGCAGGGCTGGGGAAGCTGGGTCTCAGAGAGCAGCACTGGTGTGGGACTTCTTCCTCTGAAGTCCAAGAACATTTGCTCTCAGGGTGCAGCCTCCTCCCAGGGAAGGTGCAGGCATGGTCTCTCTGACTCGCTGCTTCGTTCCCCAGAGTGGATATCCTTGCAATCTCTGTGTCTAAATTCAGTTGAATTCAATCAAAGGTATTAGAGTGACCGATGAGCGTGTGCCCCTTGCCCCCCAAAATGGTGTGAATATTTTTCCTTAGGAAATAAGACAAAAATATTTACTGAGTTAGAGCACTATAAAACAGAGGCCTCTTTGACAGGACCCTTACTGTTTTTAAGGTTCCCAAGTTGCACCTTTCCCCCCCTTTTCCTCGAGTTCCTCCCTGGCCTTCTGCTGCCCACACACTACCTCATAGCTTCTGTCAGAGAAGACGTCATCCTTTCAAAACCAACTCCTTTCTGCAAGCTCTTTCCTCCTCCTGCCCTGTGCTGGAGACTGGAGGGCAGCTTAGAGAGGGCTTGGGCGCAGGACGATTCGTTCATCAGAGTCCACAGGGTCCCGGGACAGGGAGGGGTGGCTGTGCCGTCCTGCAGCGTGTGGGGACAGCCCCAGGGACGTGTCCGAAGCACAGCAGGTCTGCGTTTAAACAGGAGATAAAGACGTCCGTGCACCATGGGGGCTCGTCTTGGCCCTCTGCCCGAGAGTATATTCATCCAAGTAACGTCTATGTTCTCTGTAAGCCATAAATTACTTCTCTGCCGCAGCCTTTCAATTCGCTGCAGAACGCGGCTCGGCAAGCTCTCCTTATAATGAGCACGGCCTCCCTGACTGGGACCAGCATGCCATGATGGAAAAACAGCACACTGCTCCAGAGACCCTGCGTGTCTGCGAGAAAGGGCCATGCTTGGCCTGATTAAACCCCAGCTTTCCCAGGAATGCTCCAAAATTCAGTGAGGTTATTCCCACCCCAGGCTTTTAGCGCTCTCACCAGAGCCATGTCAATGCGCTGGCATTTCCAAAACAAGTCGCAAGAGTTGTTTTTCTTTGAATGCAGAAAGAATTTTGTTTTCCATTCTCTCTGGGCTGAGCTGACGGTACAAACCAGAAAGAAAAACAAACCAATTTTCCAGCAGAGACTGTGTCTTGAGAATTTAAATCCAGTAAGTAGAAGCATCAAAAAATACATCGCTCAGAAGAAAAGCTGGGAATGGGAATAGCAAGGGAGGTTTTACTACAGGCTAAGGCTGTAGCTAATGCTCTCACTGCAGAAAACAGAATGAACCTCCAATTACGGAGAAACTGCACACTTCTATCCTTCAATGTGTCTGCATTAGCTACTTTTCAAAGGATCTGTTTAAGACACCTTTTTTTAAAGGATAGAGGATACTGCTAATGCAAGCTGTTTAAAAATTGTTGATCCCTGACTCCAGAATCAAGGTTTTCTTAAAAATTATGGGTCTATATATTTATTACACCGACATATACTTATGTATGTATATGTGTGTATATATATGTGTGTGTCTGTGTATATAAATGTCTATTTATTTAAGCATGCCCCATCCCGACTCTGGGTTTCTCCCCTGCCTTTTAAGATCTCTAGGGCTTCCCATCGTCACCCCCGTTACCTGTGAGGGCTGGAGCAAGGCGGGAGGTTGGGGAGCACTGGAAGGCGTGATTCCCACGCTGCCGGCTGCGCCTCTCCCACCGACGCCGGCTGCCTCCCCCGATTTTGGGAGGAGAGCTGGGTTGGCGGGGCGAGGGTTGGGGCGGGGGGCTGGGAGGTGGGAGGGGGACATCTCTGCAGCATTCCCCCACGCAGGCAAGGTGGGAAGGGGTGACAAGAGACACGCGTACCCCGGCGTCCCCACACGGGATCCCCTTTCCTTTGACTGCTCCCCCCTCCCGGCCCCGGCCCCGCTCCCCCAGCGGGGCGGCTCTGCCGGGCGGCCGGTAGGTGTCGCCATCGCACCACCTCCGAGGGGGCGGCGGTGGCGGGGGGGAAAGGGGGGGGTCTCCGGGGGAGGTTCCGCTCCTCACCCGCACCCCCCCACCCCCCCTCCTTTTCCCCCTCTCCGCAGGAACCGGAGAGCCCCGAAGCGTCGCAGTTTCGCCTGGCGGCCGGCCGCATCCCGGAGGTGCCCTTCGGCCTCAGCAGCAGCCCCGCCGTCCGGTCCCACTACGGCGTGGGGGGCAGCACCGTCACCATCTTCCGCAGGGTGCGTGGGTTTGGGGTGGGGGGTGGTGGTGGGGGGAAGGGGGCACCCGCGGCACCGCCGCTGCCGTGGGAGCCGTGGGGCTCCGCGGGGGCTGCGCCCCGAAGCAAAAGGCTGTATCCACAAAATTATGGTGGTGGTTTAGGGGTTCCTCTGCCCGCCGGCTTTGGGGACAGAGGCTCCAGGGCAAGTGCCTAAAAACTGCCTGCAGTCACGCTACAGAAGGAATGAAGCCTCTGGGCAGTAGTGATAAAGAAGAAGGTTAAGGCTGCTCCTCTCACCTCAGAACAAGCCAAAAAAAAAACCCAAAACCAACTTGTTATTGACAGTCACTCTGCTTGTCCACCTGAAAGGCACATCTGTAGAGCTTCCAGCCCCAGAGAGGTCTTTTGCTTTTCACGTGCAGAGTGCCCATCACTAAGACATGCAACAGCTATTACACCTGATAAGGTTCTCCATTTTAAGACCTCCCCTTGGATCTGATTCAGCCCCTAATACTTTGCAAAGAGTGATGTCTGTGTTTCTGAGTGACCTGCCTGGAGCTCAGTGTTACTTGGATGGGGTTTCCTTGGCTTTTGAAAGGCTCCTGAGACACAGGAAAAGCATCTAGAGGCCGTGTTACAATGGAGCAACACAGCAGGCTTGATAGCAAATTTTGCCAAGTGTCACTTCAGGCAGAGCAAAGCTGGCTCCCTGGGTGCACAGTTTTTCCATCGTGACTGAAACCAGACCCAGACTGGGTGTCTGCAGTTACAGCTGCACTGCCACCAACAGAAATCCCAAGCACACTTTTCTGTCTCCTATACTGTGGTTTGTAGAGTTAGTCCCTAAATATGCTTTGGGCATGGGGCCATTAAAAATGTTACTTTGCAGATTCTTGGGGAAGGATGCTGTGCGAGATCAAATCTTTGTTGACTCCAGCTGTAAGTGCTGGTGCCTCACTGAATTTGAAGCTATGTTTGGTGAAATCTATGGAGATGATATCAGATATTGTGTCACCAGAGCACTAAGCACACAGGGTGGGTAGGCGAGATGGGGACACTCTAAACTACATGGTGGCTGCTTGGCCAAGTTCTGGATCCGGGTTGTATGAAAGTTGGACAAAGCCAGTTTGTTCCCCTTTCTTTCTCATTTCCTGCACCATGTTTACCACTGGAATTATCCAAATAATTCAAAGAAAATGATCTAAGAGTGAGCAATAGGTAGGCAGGTCCTCTTATTTAACCTTTTATTTGCTGTGTGGAGATGTTGCAATTTGAAGCAACATCATTTTTGTTTTGGTTCTTAGTCATGGTGGCTTTCTTCCCAAAATGTTGAAAAGATCCTTTGTTTTTGAGTTGTGGCAGATAGTGAGGATGACTGCATTGGGAGGATGCTTGATAAAAGAAAGTGTCTGGATTGTTGGAATTTGGATTATATTGAATATTCTTTGTTCACAGTCCAGTTTTTGCAGCTGAACTCTTGTTTAATAGGGAAAAACAACGAAGATACTAACACACTAGGTTCAAATGTGGTTGACAATGCACTTGTCTCATTGTCAGTTTTTCTTAAATTATGTTATTCAGATACATTATTTTTCCTTTTATTCTGTGATGAATGCTGTGTAGGAGTAAGAGGCCAGAGATAAAAAGGAAAAGAAAAAAGAACTGAGACAGGAACTTGGAATCAAATACCCATTTGAAGAATACAAAGATGCGTGACCAGGACAGCAGTGAATCAGAGGCATAAACTAATTTTTTCTTTGCTTTTGCAGAGTATGAAACATGTATAATGCTTAGACGTTTAAAAGATAATTACAGCAGTAGGAGGACCTGCTGTCAATTGGTGAGACGTCTTTCCATATAGCAGAGGGAAACTGTTCTATTCACTTGAGGAATCTGGCCTGATAGATCCAAAAAGAACATAATTAACAGTTGCTAATAAGCTGATTATATGGAATGATGAAGACATTTTGATCAGAGCTTCAACTGTTAGATGCAGAATGTTTTCCAGCCTTATTTTCTTGAAATCATAAATGTTGAGCTCAGATTTAGGATATTATTATCCCAAAATGGATATCGAGCATTTCCAGAAGCCCATGAAAGTCAAGAAAAGGCTTCCTGTGGAGTCCAGGGTGATTTAGATTGGTTCCCAAGGCCTGTCTAATCTCACTCACATGGGTGTTGCACTGCCCTGATCCCATTTACTTGAGTAGAGTTGCCCTTTTATTTTATGCAGGAGCAAATCTGTGAGAGGATTCAGGCTGCACAGTCTGAAAAGCACCAGTTTGAATTGCCACACAGGGCACTGTGGCCCCTTACCAGATCAAAGACTTTGCAGACGACCACAGGACAGCAAAAAGGGCTTCAGATGTCTGCACACCACTGGAAAAACTAACACAAGCTTTTTCAGAGGTCGGCCAGGTGTAGAGAATAAAATCTGGGGTGTGCATGTGGATCTTTCCTCAGCCCCAAGAACTTCATTCAACACATGTATCAAAGGCCTTCAAATCTCAAACTTTGATCCTATTGCGTGTCAGAGCCCAGCGTCCCCATGGCTCAACTCAGTCACGTCCTGCAGTGGTCCTGCTCAGCACCTCTGCCCCTTTGGGTGGTTTAACTATCATTCAGTGGTGGCCTTCTTTTTCTCTGTTTACCAGGTCAAGCAAACCTCAATAAAATCATATCATTTGGACAAGGGGGAGGAGTGTGGAGAGATATGTGGCAGGATGGATTTTCCTCTGAAGCTAAAATGTGCTGGTCTTGATGTTTTTTTTTTCTTTTTGTCTTTTTTTTTTTTTCTGCTGTACTGGAAAAAATATACTCTTTTTATTGGAGAGATTTTCTGCTTGCACAATGTTTCCAGGAAATCCATATGGGCCTATGCCAATGTTTATTACTTGTAGAAGAAATAGAATAAGCAGATGAAGATTTAAGAAAGGGGTGTAAAGCCAAAATCGATGTGAGGAGTTAGGCTATTTAATGATCTCTCCCCACAATGCCTAGAATAGTTTATCACCTAATCCTCCCTGTCTCCAGTGCATCAGGAGCTGATGCTGTAGGGATGTCTGGAGCCCTCAGTGATTTCTGTTATCCCATGAGTTTTCCTTGTCCTTAGGAGACTGAAGGGGTGTGGAAGATCCTTATCTTGAAGTGCAGGCTGATCTCTGTAGGTCTAACAGTTTTGGAGCTCCAGAAGTGAGAATTACATAGCGGGGGTGAGAGGCAGTGTCCCAAGGGTGGATGTCTCCATCAGTGATATCCATCAGCGCCTCTGGAGAAGGTGCTAACAGGAGAGGACAGCTGTGACTCTGAGTGTCTTTGCATGTCTTCAGGTAGACAATGACCGGAGGGATCTGGATATGGACAGCAAAGATATTGATGCTGAGAAGCTGATTCGTTTCGTTCGGATGAATGAGCTCCGCCTGGTGACAGAGTACAACCCTGTGGTAATTACCAGCTCCCCATAGCTCTCACCCTGGTGCTTGGCCTCCTCCTCATGGATGTCCTCTGGCACAGAAGTTCGCACACCAGGATGTGTGCAAGGGTTGTGGTGATGGTGTGGATGGGGTTGGGGAAGCCATGCAACTCTTTGCTGCTACTCCATATGGGGAGTGGAAGCAGATGCTGTGCTGAGGCACACGAGTGGGGTGGGGAGAGGAATGGCAGTTTCTTGACACTTACAATAAATTTGGGGTGTTGAAATGTCCTGACTTGAGGTAGAGAGTTCCACTTCTTACCACTCCTTACCACTCATGCTGCTTCCTTCCATGGGCATTTGCCATGTTGTGCATGTGCCATGATTGCAGTCCCTGCTCAACCACGATCCCTTCTCTTTGACTGAGAAGCCTTGGGAAACATGGAACCTGGAGTGACCTACTCCAAGAAGGCAGGCTTTTTTTTAACACCCAGCACAAAGAGCTTGATATAAGGCTGGCTATTTGAAGACATATTCAAGAGCCGGTTGGAAACTTCCCATACAAAATTTCCCCCAACCCCTCCATCCAGAATTCATCAGTTCAGCAACAACAACAATCAGACATAGGATGCTTCCCTGTTGGCAATTGTCATTAGCTCACCCACTTGACTGGTAGTCACTGGGTCTCAGTGACTCTCCTCTGTAGAGGGTGACCAGGGATTTAGGTTCCTCTGAAATCTCAGCAGTTCACTGGGCTCATAGCTGTGGAGCCAATAGGTCTTAGAAGCTCAGATGGCCAAAAGGCTGAGACTTTCTAATGGCTGATGGGATCTTTTCCAGAATTCTGAATAGCTGCAGCAGTGCTGACCAGGTTCAGTTTATTCAAACAAGAATGGCCCAACCTCTTTCAAAGCTATACCTTTTCAAACTGATACCAAGGATCAGCTGAGAAGGTTGCCACATTCCCCAACTCAGGTGCAGCCTGCCAGTTGAGAGAGCATTTTGTTTTGGAAGAGCAGCATTTTGCTCCAAAATGAAATACTGTAGAAATTCTGGGGTCCTCTCCTCTCCTCTCCTCTCCTCTCCTCTCCTCTCCTCCCTCTCCCCCTCCCTCTCCCTCTCCCTCTCCCTCTCCCTCTCCCTCTCCCTCTCCCTCTCCCTCTTCCTCTTTCTTTTCACAAAGCAGATTTGGTTTTTTATCTTTATAAGGGATGTGAAAAAAACATTTCAAAATCATGGAATGTTCCTAGGGACAGAAAAACTATATCCTGCCCCACTGTCCTTACAGCCCTATGAGAACACCCAAATCACATCAGTGGGGATGTTCTTGTTATCTTTATAGGTCCCAGATCTTCTGAAGCCTTACAGACATTGCATCTTTAGGCAATTCATGTGTTTCTGCTGACACTTTGGGCTCTCTGTCCGTCATATCCAGTTTGGCACCCAGGCTGTCTCCCTGTCCGAGAAGTCCTGAGCTCTTCAGCCAGTCCCCTCCACCCTCACTGGCAGTTACACATGTTCTTGTTCCTGACACTCTGGAGTCCTATCAAGGTGTTGCAATTAACAGTGCCTCCTGCAGTCCCTGGCCCAAGGCCTTCCCAGTTCCTCTAATATAGCTTGGTTTTTCATAAATATTTATTCCCAGTGCATATGCTGTTTACATCTAAGAATGCTGCAGAGGCTGGGGTCAGGCGGATCACATGGAGCACTGCCAGGAGTTTCTCTTCCCATCCTGGGGCCCTTACTGTTTCGCCCACATACTTTAGGAATTTTTAGGCAATGCTTATTACCCTGTGTGCTTTCCAGGAGGGTCAGATGTAACCCAGCCATGTTGATGAGCTCTGCGGATGGCTCTTACACAAGGTTTTGTGGACAGGCACACCTTTGTGTGGAGCTGCCAGAGGAACTGTGGCTCCAGCCCTGCCTGCTCTCAGACCAGCCTTGTCATGGCCCTTCGTGCTGACTGGCTTCACCCTCACCCTCAGCCCCATCCTCTCCCATGGCGTCTTCTAATGCTCTGCAGCCTTGCTTTGCATCCCCCCTATTCTCTCCTGCTGCATCTGAGCATCAGCAGAGAAGAGAAGGGATACAGAATGCCTGATAAACATTAGGCTGAGTCCCAGCTGCTAAAAATTAGATGCTTTGCAGTGCCTTTGCCAGCACGCACTCCCTGACCTATATTACTCCTGGAGCGTGTGGAAACTTTTTCCTGCTGGTGGGGAGCTGCCCAGTCTGCGCCTCCGTGGTTTCAGTGGCAGAGGGGAGGCAGCAGGTCTGGCCTGGCTGCTGTTTAGTTTGAGGGAGAGGCTGCAGGAAGCGGGCAGGAGAACTGAGATGACGAGTGAGTGCCTGGAGATGGTGCAGCAGCTTCTTGGGCAGTGCCAGCCCTGTCTCCTCACAGAAGGCCAGTGTGTGCTGCCTGCTTGGCCCTTGCTTAGGGGATGAGGGACAGCCAGGTCTTCTCCCACTGCAGGATGGCAGAGGCAATTTTAACCCTCAGGACTCTGGAATGTCCAGGCCCTGGGGTTGCTGAAACTCATCCCCATCCTATACACAGCTTAATATATTAAAGAAAAGAAACAAGGAGAGACATCAACCCTAACACCACAAATCCTTCCCACTTTCTTCCTCCTGTTTCGGGTGGGTGCTGAACCTCAGTGATTCAGGGCACTCTTATGTTCAGTGTTTACTGTCCTTCCCTCTAAATTTCCTTGCTCCTCTAGACTTCAGTTTGCTGTATCCAAGCAGTCCTCCTGCCTTATCATTGACTGTTCTCACCTTGTGGTCTTCAGACTCTCATATTGGGAATAAGCAAAACCAGGAGTTTTGAAGCTTCCACAAAGAACCCAGATTGAATCACTCCTGCTTTAAAGAAAGCTGTCCTGCTTGTGAGGCTGATTTGCAAAGAAATCTCAGCTGAGACATGAGGATTGATGTCCGTCTGGCAGGGCATCCAATGTGGATTGAATGTTCTCAGTCTCCTTGTCTGTGTGTTTCTCTCTCTGTGCTGGCCATGTTTTCGGCAGACAGCAATAGGTGTGATGCAGAGTTCACTCCAACTTCACCTCCTCCTGATCACAGACAAGATGTCCCCAAAACACCCCGAGAGAATGCGCAAGTATCGGGCGGCCGCAGAACTTTTCAAGGGGAAGGTAAGTCCAAACAGAGAGGAAGGGGAGCAAGAAAAAAGGGTGATTTCTGCCGTGGATGGGGAGGACATAATCTTCTTCTCTGTGCATTAAGGGAGCAAAGGCCAAGTGGTAGGAAAAGAGGATTAGCTGGATGTTTTAAGTGGAGGGGTTGGATCTGTTCACCTTTTGCCAGTTTGCCTCCTTAAGGGGAAAATATGCTCTGCATTCTTGGAAGTGTTCAAGATCAGGCTGGATGGGGCTTTGAGCAACCTGGTCCAGTGGGAGGTATCCCTGCCAGTAGCAGTTGTGGGGGCTTGGAACTAGGTGATCTTTAAGGTTTCTTCCAAACTAAACCATTCCATGATTCTATGATCCTGCTCTCTGCTCCCTCAGTGGGACATAGTGTACTTCCATGCTTCTGGTCCAGTTTTGTTCCCTTGCAGTGGGAGAGGATGAACAGCTGCTGCACTTCAGTCTAGTGATGGTTGCGTTCCAGTGGTGCGAGAGGTGATTTTGTATATACAGCTTGCAAGATGCCAAGGAGCATTATATAAGTGACCAGACAGCAATTAATGTCGTGGTGCTTCTTAACCCTTAGACTTCTGGGTGGATCCAGGGGAAACATCTATTTTAAAGAAGTTGCAAATGGTTTTGTTGGGTTTTTCACACTAAGGTGATGGGATATATGGGGTCTTTCAGGGAAATTTTGCCTGGTTCCCACCTCGCTGTGGGCAGAGCTCCCCAGATACCAAATCTTCCCATGGCTGATTCTCTGCCAGCAGCTGGATTACGGGGGAATTTGTGTCCAGGGAACAGAGAAAGGAACTGCCAAGCAAAGGAGAACTGAGAACAGCAGGAAGGTATTTGGAAAAAGGAAGAACAGCAGATGGCAGGAGGAAGAAGGTTGCAGCAGTGGAGAAGGTTGAGTTCAGAGGCAGTAGAAGAGATCTTCCTGGAATAAGTGGGGAGCAGGAAAGAGTTGGGGTTTGAAAACATCTGCGTGCATCTGTTTGTGGTACTGAATGGGTAGATTAAATATCAACTACATCCTCATCTTCAAATGGAGAGGCCACCTCAGAACCATGCACCTTCAAAAGTCTTGGGACTTGTTTATGGCAAGACTACTTTGGACGTTGCTATCTGTCCCACCCATTGTCAAGAGACCAGTCAGAAACCATGCATCGAAGTCAAAAGGTCTCTTCAAAAGTGTTTTGCTTTGATAAATACATGGTGATAAAGGAAAAGTCATTTACCTGAAAAATTCTAGCCATTTCATGTGAGATGTGTGTTATAGATCACTGTCCTCCATGTGTAGCAGAGTCTGATACAGGTCTCTCTCAAGCAGCTAAGTCTTCTGACACAGCACATTGCTGTTTAGCATCACTGTCCTTTGCCGATCCAGCTGCAGCTAGTTTTGTTTTCATGTGACATGCCTAAATCTGAGACATTGTGAATAATTTTCCTAGAAATACTTCTCAAAACATTGCATAAAATGTTGTACTGAAGTCCAGATAATTTATGAATTGCCAGCAAGCCAAATCTAACTTTTTTTTTCATTCACACAGGCAAGTTTCCCACCAAATCAGTCTAGAGGTTTGACAGAGTAAAATACAGAGGTTAAAGATGTGGGATTTAACTAATTTTTTCCACTTTGCTGCAGTGGTACTGCAGGACATGTAGATGAAGGGACTTCATGAAGGAGTCTAATAAGTTGTTTTTCCCAAAGGAGTGGCACTGTGAGGAGTAAACTGTGATTTGGAGTGCTCTGTTACCAAGCAGTAAGAGAGAGCTAGGATCCCTGTATTTGGGTCTTAGATCTGGATTCTAAGGAGTAAACAGAGCCATATGCCCACTTAGGTTTTTTCTCCATTACTTTGTCATGTAGAAAGCCGTGGATTAGTTTGGGTATCAGAAGTAGCCACTGCACAGTACCATGGAAATCTCTGCTGCCTCATTTTCCTCAATGCAGTTATCTGCTGTCAGGACTACCAAATTAACTAAGGTTTACTTCAAAACAAATAAAGTAATGAGTAGGTTTTGCCTTTTAGCGACTCGCAGATTGTCTGTGAATAAATGCAAGATACTTTACTTGAATTTTTTTCAGGATTGCCAGTGAATAATTCATAACCCGTGGGCTGGTGATGAAAGGCTGGTTTGTACTGCAGGGTGAGTGGTGTCAGTGGTTTGAGCAAGGAATCATGGCTGTGCAGTGGAGAGGTGTTCAGGCTCCCTGTGAGCATGTACCACTGCAGCCAGCAGTGCTCCACAGTGACTGCAGAGTGCTGGAACAGAGTGGGGAGACTCAGTGTGTGTTGCATCTTCTCCACAGTGCCAGTGGAGAACACAAACAGAGCCTCAAAGGTGTTCCCAGGCAGGAAAAGGGGTACCAATCCTTTCACACATCTCTGCTGTGCTCTGAGGGAGAGGAGTCCTTGTCATTGCCATCACCAGGTGGAAGGAGGACAGAAACTGGTTACTTGAATTGATGAAGAGAGAAGGAGGAACTGCTGCTGCTGAGTGACTGACTTTCTTAGGTCATAGAATCATTGAGGTTGGAAAAGAACCTTAAGATTATCAAGTCCAACCATTAATGAACCATAAGGAAGTAATTCACCTGCCAGATCCTGGATTATGGCCCCTTCATCTCTGGTTTATGATCTTTTAATTTTTCCCTGAAAGGAAGCTGAGGTTTTCAGCTGGAGGATCCCTGAGGCTGTATGGTGAGGACCATTGTTTGAAAACAGCTTGAACTGCACCCTAAGTGGCAGTGAGATTCTGAAGGCAGTCTAGATTTTATATTGGAACCTGGGGCCTATAAAATGCTGGAAAGGAAAGTGCAAATGTTAGATAATGCTAACTCAGCAAGAGCTGACAAGAATACGAAGAAATGCGGTACTTTTCTAGCAGACCCTGAGAAACAATTGCAAGTGGGTGACAGTGAACAGACAGAGCTCGGAGCACTGCAGCTGCAGGAGTGAATCCACCAGCTTTCTTGGAAGGATCCCACTGCAATCAAATATGTACTTATTTGAGAAAGTACTGCCAAGAGTCCAGGCTTTCTACTGGAAAGGAAGTGTCGGTGTTTGTGTTGCTGAGCCAAACTGGCATCACCATCTTCAGTTATCTTTCCACAGTATCAGAGTATAATATGACAATTACAGCTGGTGTACCTCAAGTGTTTGCTCAGGTTTCAAGAAGGTGATGCTGAGAGTTACAAAAGCAGCTTTTGCTGCAACTGGTCTAACTGGTTTACAATGTCATAATGATTTGGCTGGAAATGTTTGCAAAGTCCCTTTTAATTTATATGTAGGCCCATTTAGAAATAGGTTCTGAGAAACTCCTGAGAGTCCTTCAGGAGTTCTTCCATGGAAATGAAAGGACAATGCCCTTTCTCTTGCAAACAGTCATTCATACACTTTTTATTTTTCTTGGCAGATGTTGATGGCTCCAGAACTTAAAGAGATAATATTTAGAGTTGCCTCTTTTAGCCTTAAGCAGGGGAACCTGTAAATGCGGGTTTTCTACATCACTTAGCAGATATCTACAGTAAAATTGGTTTTGTAGCTTGCTTTTTTTAATAAATTCATGGGTTTTATAAACTCATGTTTTCCTTTTGCTTTGAGTATTGTGTAAGCTATGTAAGAAATTACTCACACTTCAGAATTTGGTCTTTTTTTCTTATACAGTCTTCTCAAAGAATGAAGGTTGCAGCTCCATGAAGTTCAAAGTCAAATGCTGGACATGATACTTGATCATCCTTCCTGTTTGTCTTCCTTAGAGGAAAAACTAAGCAACATCAAGTTGGTTTCTACCACTGCAGTACTATTTTCAATTAACTTTAATTCCTTGGTCAGTAACATCATTCCCTATCTTAGTGTTTACTGGGAACTCAATGTTCTAAAAGCACTCGGCTAGGAATCAAGTTGTCAAGACATCAAGACAGCACCAGGGTACAAAATTTTCCGAAAGGGACCTCATTGCAGGTGACAGTGCACAGATGATAGCACACTGTGTTCTGTGTTCTTGGGTATATCGTGTGGAGGGAAGAATTTGCGTTGGGAGTTTCTCATCCATGCAGGAGAACCTTCACTGCCTCTAGCAGTAGACCTCTGAAGGCAAAAAGGTTGCTACAAAATGAAACAATTTAATGGATATCGTTTCAGAATGAAACAAACAGCTATTGTACAGCATAGTATAAAATAGAAAATGAAATTTCTGTTTTGGATGGAACTACCTGGTTTCTAGCAGCAATGGGAGAGTTGGCATTGTAAGTGGGATTTGTTTTGGTGAGTTATAGCTTTGGTAAGTTGTCAGAGCTAAAGATTTGGGCTCTTTTCATCATTGGTAGAGAAGGACACACATGTCCTTCCACCCATAGTAAAATAAATGGAATCAAGTGCCATTTATTGTACCATTCATTGTAGAGGTTGCCTAGATGATTGGCTGAGAAAAGACTTAAGGTCTGGATGGCAGAAGTTAGGCAAAGTGAATCTTGTCTCATGGTCAGTATAATTTTCCATGGTCACTGCATTCATTCTTTATGATTAGAGCTGGCTGGGAATCTCTGAACAAACTAAATTCCTCATGAGGAAATGCCAGAGCTGCCAGGTGGCATCTATTGTGGAAATGTCCTCATTGAGAAATTTGCTTGATTTCCAGCTGCTGAGGAGACCAGGCTTCCAGTGCTTGTGGTCTCAGTACCAATGCACCTTACAGACTGCCTCACAGGTGTGACCTTGAAGCCACACAGGCCTTGGCAGGACCCCTGGAACACATAGGATGTACAGCCTGTCCCTTTGCTGAAGGAGGATTTATCCCACACCACAGCACCCACCCACCCACCAGGAACGTGTCATTCTAAAATGCATGTGATAGGCATTAAGGTATCTTATTTTGAGCAACAGTGGACAAATGCAATTGCTGTCTGTCCTGTATTTTTGGAATATAAGAGGAGAAAGAAACTTTTGCTGTACTTGGGCACTCTGTAACTCTGTGAGCCAAATGTGAGTCATTAGAGAGATCCAAGTGAGGAACTGTGAATGTTGGTATCTCAGCCTGTCTAGCTTGTGTCTGTGTATTTTCATTTTCTTCTGTAAGGAAGAAGGTGTTTGGAGTTCTAAACCCCAACCTTTTTATTCTTGTATTCTTACTCTATTATTTATATTCATGGTTAAAATATGTATAGTTTTTTATGTTTTGGAATTTTAACAAATGCTGGAAGCATGGTAAATTAAAGACTGTTGACTAACATTTATTTATATTACCATTTTAAAATGCTAGGCGTCTTTTTTTAAAGGTGGAGGAGATTTTGTATAGAAAGTTACAACATTTAACAACCTAGGCATTCTAAATGTGTTTTCTTTGATTAACTTGTTTAACATTTGATTAAAAAATTGTTGTTGTCTAGGGAATCTTTCACAGAGAAACCCAAAAGCTAGTGAATGAACTGGTGAAAATGTGATACTGTTTCCTGTACCAACCCTCTGAAAGTGCTTACCTCCAAACTGGCCTCAGTTTCCAGTTTGCTAGTTGGAAGAAGAGCCTTAAAACTAAGTATTGCTGCTCCAGCTAAAAGCCTCTTCAATCAGGTCCTTAGACCTGGGACCCTTAGGTTTGTGACTTTTCTCTAGCTTGGTGTTTTATCCTGCTCACGAGCATGTTGTCCCTTGGGTACAACTGACTTTTGGAGGAGAAATTGCAAGTAGTAAATATAACATATCCAGTGAAAGTGTTGTTCCTGTTTCTGTATCACAGTGATTATCTGTAATTAAACCTTAAACTAAGCTAACTATCCTTCCTTCCCATAGGATGTTGCCTAAGAAAATGTCCAGATATATTTGGTTTTTTATAGAACATAAATTTAATATAGTAAAGAATTTGAGATTTACCAAGTTTGTTTTTGGAGAAGAAAAAGGTTTTGAACTAACTTGAGTGTTCTTGTTAGAAAAGAAAGAAAAACATGAGTCACAGCCTGGGAACTGGGCACATCATCTTCACATCGTATTACTTTTCTTTTTTTAAACTCTTTTTTCTTGTGTAATATCCATGTCCATAGGTACGTTGAATGTGCTAGGCCCAGTAGATTGCACAGGATAAAGAAAAGATAAAATCCAGCTTGTTAGCTGGATATTTGTTTCATTAACTTGGGTGTCACCTGCCAGTGATTCTATTTAATCAAGTCACTGATTAAATTTTCAATTGCTGCATTTATTTTATTTTATAAAGTTTATATGTAATGTTTGTATTTAATATTAACAGAAGATTTAAAAAAAATATTTTTGAGATAGATTTATATTTTATTGATAATCTTTCAGATGCCAACATTTTCAATTTGTACCAATTCCAACTGCATCTTTAGGATTTCAGTTAAAATTTACTCTAAGAATAAAATCATGGAATTGATCACCAATTCTGATAACTCTATACTATTGAATTATCCCAGCAGAATCCTAGTCCTTGGCTTGATCTTGCTCTCCAAGACTATTTGGGAGCTCAGAAAACTGTAGGTCATTCTCAACTTATTCATTGTTGGGTTTCTGAAGAAGTCTCCACTGGGCTGGGCTGTTTGGACATCAGTATCTCACTGGCAACTCCTTTTTCCCAAATGATTGTATCTTCATTTCTTTTCACTAACAGTTCACTTAAATACATCCTTTGTGTTTGGTACTCTCGTGTTCTTATCCTTGCAGGCTCCTTCTGCCCTATACTTTACTCCCACATTCTTGCAATTGGTAGGTTTTCTTTAAATCTTTATGAAAATATCACTGCTGTTCTTCATATGATCTCTGTTTGGGGATCTGTTTTCTGTCTCAATTTCTGTTTTGCTCACCTTTCCTCTCCTATTTCCATCTCAGATTCTCTTCATCCTGTTAGACAGCAATTTGAAGAGCAATGAACAAACAGTGTCATTCTTCAAACTGAAGAAGTCCCAGCTGCCAGCTCTGGCTTTATTCCACTCACCAGATGAGGAACAAGATGTGTTGACTCTGGATGAAGTCTCTGTTGAGCGTATACAGGACTTCTGTAATCGCTTCTTACAAAGAATGCAGAAGGTAAAGGGGGAATTCCTCTACAGTCTACAGGAAGTGGTGATCTTTTAGGGTGATGTTGTTTCTCACAAGGCTCTTGAAGAAGATGACTTCAGTTCCTTGCACTTTTCCTCCCCACCCCTGCCACCTTCTTTTTCATTTTCATTTGCACCTGAATATCAGAAAAGCATCAGATCTAGAGCAGAGCAGAGATGTATGTCTTTGCAGAGTCTCTTTCTTCATTGACCTCTGCCTTCTAGTCTAGAGCAGGAAGACTTCACTGACCTCTGCAACTGCATGAAGCTCTTGGTGAAGCATCTATTTTATGGGAACTGCAGCCGGGGATACAGAGTGAAGGGTGCTTTTAGACACTGAGAATGGGTGTGTGGGATGGCAGCACATGAGAGGATCAGAGAGACAGTGGCATGGATAGGAAGGAAATCTATCAAGAAGGCCACAGAACAGGGTACACAGATAAGGGCTCAGGACTCTACCGGAGGTCTCTGCTGGGAGAGAGACAATTTAATCTCCATGTCTGTTCAGTGTTAAGAGTTCTCTCTCTGTGAAAGTTCATATTCTTATAGCATAGAAGCTTTGTGTGTCAGGACCCCATGTTGTACAACTGCAATGGGATAGGAGGCAATGGCATAGACAGCAGAGGGAGGGGTTTAAGTTGGTTTATTTCCTTTTATCACAGTGCTGAGAAACCGAGCAACTTCAAAACTGATTTCATGCCTCTAATATGTTTTAGAAAGAAGACAAACCCAAGGAGAAGAATGAGGAGCTCTGATTCTTTCTCAGCCAGCAGGATGACTGTGCCCAGAGTCATCTGTTACTGATGTATGAAGAGTTCACTGGGCCCTGCGGCTCAGGAATTCCTGGAATAGTAGGATTAAAGGGCCAAGTCAGTCACAGATTTACATCTCCATGCTATGTACGTATATGCTGTCTGTCCTCTCTAGGAATCTCTTCTCCCTTCTCATTTGTTGTCTCCAGCTCTCTTTTCTCAGTACTCCAGGAGCTCTGGTATTGCCCTACACTGTGTTGTTCCATGTCACCTTTGATGGAGCAAAGTGTGATGTAGCAAAATGGCAATATCAGAGATAAAGCTTGTAGTTCTCAGAGATCTGTTTCCCTCATTCTCTTTGCTTTTGGTGCCGTGCTGGGATCACTGACACTCTCCTGACATTAGGAACAGATTGGTTGCTTGTCGTCACATGAACTTTCCCATTTATTTTACTAAATAAAGCAGAAAGTACATAGCCTGAATTTTTATGCAAATGTGTGATTTCCCACTCCCCATGTCTTAAGGACAAAGCCTGTGCATTTCTGAGGGACTAAGCTCAAAAATTTCTTTTCACTGAATTTAACCAGGCTTGCAATTACCTAACCAATCAGACTGGTTGTTAAGAATCATTCCTCTGGACCCATCATCAGCAGATATTTCCACCAGGATGAGAAATTTTTGTGAAGGTGTGTGATCAGAACAATACTGGGTACATCAGGTCTGAGCTGGTGCAGCAAATATGAATGAGCCTAAGATGCAGATTGAGGCTGAGAGGAATGGGAACTGTGGCAGAAAAGCAGTAGAAAGCTGCATTGGGGATAGGAGATTTCTCCACATTGCGTTAGAGGGGAAGACTAATGCCTATGTATTGACATATTGACCTCAGATGTCCCTCAGAGGTCCCAGAGCTGGTGTACAGGGGATGGGGACTTGGCAGGCATGGCGTAGGAGCCATCCCTGTCCTGCTGTGCTGGATACATGCAATAGGCTTGCCTCATACTTGGCTCATCATCCTTTGGCATGAAGTATGGATGCTCCTGTCAAACAGTGACTACATTGTCTCTCAGGGCTTGAGAGATGTGGCTTGGGACTGGGAGCCTAAGAGGCGTAGAGATGAGAAACCTCAGCCCTTTCTCAGAGATTTGCTCAAGGCAAAGTACTGGAAATAGAACGAAGTTGTTCTGGGTGATGAGGCAAACACAGCTTCCCACCACAGAGGGAGAAGTCAGGAGCTGGAAGGGATGCAAAGTAATTGCCAGCCACCATGATGAGGACTGCAGGAGGGAGGCCCTGAGTACAATAGAGAGGCAGATGCCAGCCCTATGTAAGCTCTTGCCTCTCACATGTAGATCAAGCTGATGTATTTCATCTCCCTAAGGCTCTGTCTCCCATGCAGCTGGACTTACCTCCTTTAGTGCTCTACCCTCCCTTCTCCTCTGCTTACCTAAAGCAAAACCAATGTTGTAAGAATTGGTGTGGGGAATAAAAATTGCTGCACTTTTCCAAAGAAAATGGATATGACCAAAACAGTATCAAGGATTGTACCTTTTGTTGGCAGGACTGGGAAACTCTCTCTGTGCATAGAGAGCTCTCCCTTAAGTGGCAGGGCGGTGGGCAATGTGCAGTTTCAGAAGCTCCATGGAATTGTTTCGTAAATGAAACTGTTCAGAAAAGAGCAGGAGAGGAGGGGAGGGAAGAAGCAAACCACCTCTGTTCAGTTCTTCCTTGTCACAGCTGAGTGCTCCTCTGGTTTGCATATGACCTATGAGAACCTGAGGCATTGTTTCTGGACACAGGTAACATGAAGATGTCAAGGAAGGGGTGAGTTTGGGGCATTACATGGTAAATATGCTCTCAGCCCATAAAACTGTTTACTACTGGTGTCTTCTTTTCCGAGCAACCATTTCAGAGTGACCTGCCACTAGCATGTGGTCCCAGAAGTGGAGATGTCATCAACTGGAGCCTGCATTGCCATAAGTTTTGGCCTATAGGTTTAATGTACATATAACAGCTGAGGTGAGTCATCCCTGCAGAATTCTTAAGTGTCCTTTTCTCTAAAGCACGAGAAAAGAGTTGAGGGTTGATCACATACCTGCCACTGTGTTTAATGAATTGGATTTACATGCTAGTCCTGGAGCTGCAAATGAAGCCTGCTTCTCAGTGATACTCCTTGGGTTGGGGGAGCCTTACCTGGTAGCATCATATGGCTGCGCTGCAGATTCTGTCCTTCTTGGTGAGCTTATCCAGGAAATGCTGTTAGTGAGCAGACCAAAGCATGCCCTCACCATTGGTAGGGCCAGGGAAGAGAATACTCTGTTGAATGAGCATGTTTCTAGTGGCAATATATATGCTTGAATCCTGCTGGGTGCTCTTGTGGCTTTTGCGCATTGAAGAAGAGCTGCAGAAGTACAGGAAAGATGCTGAGAGCAGGAGGCTGAGCCACAAATTGAGGGGAAGGGTCTAAGATGGCAGAATGCCTTGCTGCTTCTGGCTGGTGACTCAGCTCCTGGGTGTGGGCAGAGGTTGCAGTGCTGGATTGGAAGAACTTGAATGAAGCCTCAACTTTGGTGTTGGAGTTCCCTGTGCAATACACAAGGCTCACCAGTGTGTGTGCCCTGTGCGAGGGCCAAGGTAGAGGGAGGATCATTTATCTCCGACCTTGGGGCTGTGTGAAGGTGTGAGCATGGGGCTCAGCCCCTCTAAAGCACGGGGGAGCCACAGGGTGTCATCTCAGACTCTGTCACACACTGCGGCTCTGAGGATCAGAGATGGGACACCTCACACTGGCCCAGAGCACAGGCAGAGCGAATACACACTTGCCTTCCAACATCCCTGTGTGGTGGTTTTGAACTCCTGGTTTTATACCAGTCCTGGAACATACAGGGCTGTATCTCCTAGAAAAAGTTCTGCTTGCTGTCCCTCATCTGGGACATTTCTCCTTTTTATGGCTATAGCTCATTCCTCCCTAGGAAGGGTTGTTCTGCTTTCTCTGGAGTAAGGTAAAGTGGGAAGATTTTCTACGGAGACATCTGCGAGGAGCCTTGGTGTTGTAGATGTTTCCACAGTCACGCACCTCTGTGGTCCAGACCAAACAGCGTGAAGGGAACTGGCCTGCTGCATGGGTGTCTGAGGTTCGTGTCTTGGCCCCGTGTGGACACAACAGCTGCAGGAATTGGGCACAGCGACGTGACTCTTCCTCAGTACTGGAGGGAAACAAAACAGGACATGAATGAAGCTCTGGTTCTGCAGACAAACCTGGGAGCAAAAGCAATGCCCCTCGGTGTCTGTGTTCACTGTGTACAGAGCTAATTATAGGGACAGCTTTTCAGGAGCTTCATTATGTACATTGGTGAGTTTAAGTCCCTCTGCACCTTCCAGAGCTCTATACCTAACCAACAACTTTGGGAGCCACAAAGAAGCCACAGGAAAAGCCTCCTCCTCCAGCTGTTCTGCAGTCCTCGCTGGCAGCACAGGCAGCCCTGGAGAGCTGCCCTCGGGATGCCCTGAGCACAGACAGTGGTGGTGGCAGAGCCAGGGCTCTGCCTTAATCGCTGTGCTCAAAAGCTTCTGCAATGCTGCTTTGGTGGGCTTAGCCACTGCCATGTTGTCCAAGGTAGAAACCAGAGGCAGAATCTGGGGCAGAGGTAGACAGCAAAATGACAATGAGCAAGCAGTGTGCTCTTGTGGCCAGAAAGGCCAACGGAACCTTGGGCTGCATTGGGAAGAGTGTGGCCAGTAGCTCGAGGGAAGTCATTCTCCCTCTCTACTCGGCACTGGTGAGGCCACAGCTGGAATACTGCATCCAGTT
>BJBW01008275.1:43728-105811 GCA_004320125.1 Scolopax mira
ATTAACACCTATAAGTATCTAAAGGGTGGTTTGAAGGAGAAGGGAGCCAGACTCTTTTCAGTGGTTGCCAGTGAGAGGACGAGGGGTAACGGGCACAAGTTGGAACATAGGAGGTTCCACTCAAATATGAGAAAAAACTGCTTCACAGTGAGGGTGTCAGAGCCCTGGGACAGGCAGCCCAGGGAGGTGGTGGAGTCCCCTTTGGAGATTTTCAAGACCTGCCTGGATGCAGTCCTGAGTGACATGCTCTAGCTCTGGGCAATCCTGCTTCAGCAGGGGAGTTGGACTAGATGATCTCTATGGTCCCTTCCAACTCTAAAAATTCAGTGAAAATTCAGCGAATTCAGTGAAATCTTGGGGAGCTGCAATCACTTGTTAGTTGTTTTATTTTGGGTTTTGTTCCCCATCATGTTATCTCCAACTTGAACTTGTGATGCATTTGATGTGTTTTGAGCTATGTATCCCCAGTGGGGATACCATGGTGTGAGAGCCCCTGCTCTGCAGCTGCGCCTGAACCTGAGGGACATTCAGAATCACTAAGGTACCATCTGAGCCTGCCTGACAGCCAAGCAAGGCTGTGGAGGCGTGTGAGAGCTGCTGTCTTTACCCCAGGGAGCAGCAGATTGGGTTTCACAGTGGGAAATGCAACTTTGCATTCATCCTCGCTGAGAAAGGCCTTGAATGCCTCTGGAAGCTGAACTGCTGCATGTGGCATAAAATAAGTAAGGGTTCCTTAGAGGTGGAGTCTGAGTCCCAGGAGTAGTACCCACATACTCTACCCAGACCCAGAAACCAGCTACTGGGTCGTCGTGACACCTTTCAGCTCTCTTTGGCACTTCCCTTTAGTGCTTGCAAGTGCCCTGGGGATGCTGAGATGGGTTACAGCCCTTTGCTTGGCATTTCCTACTCATTGGCAGGGTGTTTCCACATGCAGTGTTCAGCTTTCATCAGGACCTCTCCTGGGTACACACATCCCTCAGGAGCTTGACTCTGGGTTGCTACCAGTCAGCAAGAGACTTGAGGGATGAGTAGGCACTGAGTTGCTGCTCTTCTGTCCTGAGGTCTACAGCATAAAGCTTGGCTGTCTGTTGCTTTTAATCCCCTCTTTTCCAGCAGCTGATACAATACCAGAATGAAGGGACAAGACACCTCTCAGGGCATGTGGCCTCAGTGCCTTACCTGTGGAGAGGACAACCAACAAGGCTGCCTGGCTTGTTCCTCAGGCAGGACTGGACCTCCTGCCTTTCTTCCAGGGACCATGCGAGGCACCAGAACCTTGCCAACTTTGAATAAAAATGTTAAAAATCTTTCTGTTATATACCAGAATAACTGTCAGGGGATGAACTTTATGGTGCTCAGATCAGATCCCGTCGCATGCACAGGAGTCCAGCACTGAGCTGGGCCTGACTTCTTAGTAGGGAGAGGAGATAGTGCAGATTTTCAGATATGGTAGGAACAGTTGTCCTTCTTATAATAAAAGGAGGAAGGGCACAGCTGTCTGACACCTCTGTTCATCCGGAAGGAAGCTGAATCAATAAATCTGGTCAGCAACAGTAGAAGCAAACCCTCTCTCGCAGGTGGACAGACCGCAGGGCTTAGTCACTTTGCACTTCCACACAGGATGGCTTCCACTCAGTACCACTAATGGCAGCCCATGGGCTGGAGAGGAGGTGGGGGCAGTTGCCACACGAGGGGAAGATGTTGTCTGAAGGATGTGACTGGGGAAGTGGTTTGCAGGAGCATGAAGGAGGAGGGTAGGAATGAGCCAGAGGCTGGTCTGGAAGGAGGAAAAGACTTGCCCAGGGGGTAATGTGGCCAGGGACAGGCAAGGGTCAGTGGGGGAAGGTGATGGGTGGGTACCTCAGGGAACTGATAATGATGGAGAGGAGAACACAGCAGTGTTTTTTCTGGGGCTGTGAATCAAGTGCCTCTTTGACCCATTTTGGCTCAGTCACTAAGGAAACTTCAGAGGAATATTCTCAGTGGAAAAACCTGCAAAGCCACAAGATGCACATTGAAGAAGAAAGTATTTGTTCTCCCCTTTGAATTTCTCTCTGCTCTGGTAATGTACCTACAAATCCAGGCAGGCAAGGTTTGTCCCATGAGCTGCAAAGCAGCACATTTCTCTGGGTTAGAGAAAAGGCCCTTTTTCTTTAGGTGTCTTCCTGCTTGCACCAGGCTTCCACGGAGGGCAGCTGTGCAGAGTTGCCTTTTGTGTCACAGCTGCAATCAGGAGTGGGCCTTCTTCCCCACGTGCTCACCATGGCTCAAGCCTTTGAATCCTCCATTTATCATAGCAGAACCTGGGGTCCCCTCTATCCTGTCCATCTACAGGGTCAAACCCATCCACTTTCCAGCCTAAACTCACGGGCTGTGTGTGTACTCCAAGTTTCTCCCTATCCCTGTGTTATGAGTCTCTCACCAACTTCTCTTCATAGGACAGAGTCCACATTTCATCATCTTATTAGGGGCTTTGTGTGACTCTATGCCACCTGTATCATGTGGTTTGGATAATCACCATCATTATTTCTTGTCTTTTATCTAGCAGGCATTTGTAGTATTGCTGTCTGTTCTTTCTTGGTCAGGACTGATAGAGCATGTCATTGCTTCCACAGGTACAGAAGACATAGTTAGCACTGTTGCAGTCCACTTCTGGATCTTTGATCTGTGGGCAACTACAAAAAAATGTCAAGTCCTTGAGTCTGCTAATCAGCTATCAGGGGAATAGGATAGGATCTGAATTTTTTCCTGTTTTTTGTTTCATAGCTATTAATCACTGGAACCAATGGAATAATCACCCCAAGAAAAACTCTTCATCTATTTTCTTATCCACTGAATAATACAGGGCTGTGTGCCCAAAAGATTGTGTTTTAAAATAAAGATGTGATACTTCCATCAGGAATCTCTTGTGCTCTGAGTTCTTTGGCATTTTGGAATTCAATGTGGGTGTTGACCCTAGGCTATTTCATGACTTCCCATTGTAATCAAGGCTTTATTTTCCTTGGCCAATAATTTCTGTTCTTTGGCTGAAAAATGGAACAGACAGACAGTAACTTACCCCAGATTGTTGAGGAAGCCTGTGGGCAGAATTGGAGAGAACCCAGATCTCCTGCATGCAGATCTGAGCCTTAGCCACATGGACACACTTTCTTTTCACTCTCCATCTCCCTGTGATTCCCAATGGCTATTTTTTAAGTTGAAATAGCGTTTTTTTTCACCATGAATCAAAGGCTGCCTTTGCTCTTGTTTGGCGCAGCTGAAGCTAAACAGTTCTGGATCACTGCTTTCTCTCTCCATCTCTCCCTCCTTGCCAGTGAGAGCTTTTCTCCTGGAGTGACTGCCTGATCCTTGTGGAGGCCGATGGGGAGTGTACTCCCTTGCCATGTGGCTTTCCCAATGCAGTTGCAGTGCTCTCTTGGATCCCTGGGCATCCTGGATTTCAGGGCCTATCTTGTAGCAATATTTTCAGGCTTTATCCCCTGTTGAGATTTTGGTAGTAAATAACATATTTTATTGATAAGATATATTTGCATAATAAAAATTGTAATATTATTTTAAAAGCAGAAATAATTATTTAACTATTATTTTATTTAGAATATTTATTAAGAAGATATATTTGCATATTAAGATCTATGGCAGGTTAGAGGAAAATGTAAATGAGTCTCTTTTCATTTTGGCAAGACAATAACAATGCAGAAAGGAAGGGATTGTTAAAGTAAAAGGTAAATAGATTATGGCTGTTTCTGATGCTTGTATAATGATGATACAACTGAGATAATGATCAAAGGATCAACCACCTTTAAATGGTCATTAGTCTACTCTGTTATCCAGGAGTCTGGATGCTCAAGCAGTTAATGCATCTTCCAAATGCTTCCATCTTGGAGTTCCCTAGCATGGAAATAGTAGGTCTTTGGTGTCTCTCTTGTGACCTGTTAACTCACTGCCATTGCACAGAGATGCAAAACACTCTAGAAAGATCCTCCCAACAAAGAAGGTGGCAGGAGTAGGGTGACCTAAGAATCATTCCATTGGGCTTGTCTTCAGTATCCCAAACCAAGGTCTTTTCTTTCTTCCTTGTTGTCTGTTAAGCAGCATGGAGACTTTAAAGGGTACAAAACACTCCACGTTGCCACTCTCAGACACCAGCATAGGGCTGGCTCTAACCGCACCCTCCTCTGCCCGGCTGGCTCCCTGTCTCTGTGCAAGAGACAGGTCCGTGACCCTTGCTATGATTTTATCTCTCTTTTTGCCCACCCCATGCTCTGCAGGCAGCTCTGTCCCGAGCGTAACCTTGCTGGTCCCAAGGGAAGGTCCCTGCCATGTTTCACATGCCCCAGGCACTCTCTTTGAAAAAGAATATCCCTCACAGAGGAAGAATGAAGAGAACTCACCAGGCACCCTCCATTAGAGTGGTGATGAAGCAAGACTTTAACACCACAAGGGAGTGGATTAGCTGTTTTGCCCTGGAGGCCCTATACACTCACTGGTTTCTGTTTGGTCTTGGAGTTATGCAACTGATATTTCCATGGAGTTCTTCTTGGCAGGTCTGGCTCTGTGATCTAGGACAATAAAACCACTCCTTCTTTTAATAATAAAGATAACTGTATCCAGGACATTCAGAACCTGAAAAACTGATTTATCATCATTGTACATGATAGGGTGGGTTTATTTCTGTGACTGTTCTTATGGAAGTGTGGTTTGTATGTCTGCTTGTCCTGTCCCCTCTTCCAAATGCACAGACACACCTGACAGAAGGGCAGTGATCTCTAAAGTATTATAGTGCTACTGGTTTTGTAAGACTAGATATTTGGCAGAGGAAAGTCCCAAAAACTGCATTGTTAGCTTTGTTATGCCAGGGGTACTCTGGTCCTGCTCATAACAAGCTCTCACACTCTTGTTGGACCTTCAACCACCCCAAGATGAGCTGCCTGGGAGTTGCTTCTCACTCCTCGCTCATAGCCTTGAATAGCACTGATGTTCTCTGACTCACCTCCATGCCCCCTTTTTAAAATCCAGGCGGGAATGTTTACTTTTATTTGGGCTTGAGTTAGCTGAACGTGTGTCCTTGTGCTGTGAATCCATCAAGTGTGCAAACCCAAAGCCCCTGAAGTGGTTGACTTCTATTTCTAGCCATGACGATCAGCCAAAGGCTTGTCCCTGGTTTGTTTATGTTTAATATATTAAATCTGTCTCTGCAAATTTTGCTGTGACAGACAGACATGCCACGGATGGGTGGCATGTGTGGGAGGGGGCTCTGTTTCTGGACAAGTACCCTCCTCTTCTGCTTCTCCCCCAGCCCCAGCTCCCACTTAGTGAATTCCCAGGGAGCCCGATCCCCAGGTCACTGCCAAGAGCAGCAAATGTTCCCACTAACAGCAAGGAGGAGGGGGCTGGGAGGAATGGCACAATTGTCTGTCCCCAAATAATCCCAAATGGTAAGTGGAGATGCCAGGGTGCTGACATGAGCCCCGGGGTATTGAGACCTCAGATTGCTTCCTTATTAGTTACGCAGCTGCTATTGGGTCCACTTTGCTCTGTCATTTGGGCTTAGTTGTGCACAGTCCCCCTGCCCTGACTCCCCATTAGCCAGGGCCCCTTTCCGTGATGCTTCCTTGGCCATGGCACTCTCCTGCGGGCTCTTCCCCAGGTCTTGGAGGAGGAGGCCTCCTGGAGCAGCTGGGAGGTGGCCATATTTGTGGTGGAGAGGACAGACAGCCTCGAGAAGGGGAAGGGGCTGGTGTTATGGTGTGTCCCACCATCCAAGTGGGGCAAGGATGGAGAGGAAGCAGGGTGGGATGGGGGTAGCTGAGTCTGTCAGTAGACTGTGCTTTACAGCTGCTGTTGTTTCAGCCCCATGGATGGAGCATGGTGGGCAGGTGCCGAGTGAGGAGCCTGACCTGGCTCCTGCCTGGGGCTGCTGATCCCATGTCACGCTGTGGCTCCCTGCAGCATTGGGAGCCCAGTACTGGAGTCAGCACCATTTGTACACTCGATTTCACCATGATCATCATCAGACAGAAAAGGGCTGGGGCGTGCACCCTGGGTGTCCCTCTGCCTTTTGATTCAGTTTTTGGACAGCAAGGTAGATCAGGTAAAAGAAATATACTCAGGATACTCAGCATATTCAGGAGGACACACAGACATTGTGCTATTGCAGGAGAAGCTGAAGGGCTTGAGTGAGTGGTGAGGGAGGTGCAGGGGACCAGTGATGTCCCAACAAATTTTCCCAACAAAATCAAAGCCCATTGAAATCAAATGGAGATCAGTGATCATAAGGTGTGAGTTAGCTTATGGTGGTCATCACAACCTGGTGGCTGTCAAGAAAGTCCCTCTGGCCTTTTCCCTCATCTCCTGAGCAACTTTTCTCCACTGCAACTGCTGGATATCAGCAGGATATGTCACTGCAGGAGCAGCTTCAGAATAGCAGCATGGAAGCACTGATGCCCCTCTCTGGAAGCGCAAACCCACTGTCACAAATTATTTTCTTATGTTCTTATTATCTCATGATCTCCCCAGTTAAGGTATAATGACGGCAGATTTCTCTTTAGCAGCCGAGTGCTTGCAATAGTTGATGGGGGACAGCAAGAGGTTATCATCAGATCAGTAGTGCAGAGGGATCCAGGGAGATCAGATAATGCAGAAGAGTTCCAGGGGCTGAAAAAGAGGATGAACTTGACATCTGAGCCTTTGGGACGCCTGTGTATCATTTGTCATCAACAAGCCCCAGGCTCGGGAAGGCCAGGCAGTGATAACAGAGTCCTTGGCTGAGGAAGGTGCTGCTGCCAGACAGGCCTTTTCCCCCATGGAAGGGTGAGGACAGGCACGTAACCACAGGTCCCTCCCTTCTGGGGCTTGTACAGCACTTGGCACAAATGGGACCTTACTCCTACTGAGGTCCCTATGGAGCTGTAATGAAAACATTGTCCTGACTGCAGTCCTTACTGGGATAGTTGTTCACTTCAGCTGTACACTCAGGTTTCAAAATAGGCAAGAGTCTTTTTAGGAGCTAGTGACTATATTTTATTTACTGGGTAGCACTGGTATTTTATTTATTGGGTTCTCCAACAGGTTCAGTAGTGAAATGGCTGAAGAGCTGAAGTGACATGCAGATTGTTGGTCAAGTAACATGGGGGAAGGCTTGTTCTACAGATGTGTACAGATATTTGGTAAATAATATATGCACAGTAGAGATTCTCATACTGTTTTAGGAAAATGTATGGTATTAAACAATGTCCTCATTAATCTCAGGCTTAGCCACCCAGCAGTGTTGTAAATGCTTGTGTACCCAAGATATGACTCATGTGGTGTATTTTGCTGATAAATACAGAGCAACATTTTCCAGTGTAGGCATGATTGTAGGTGGGAGACAGTGGTCAGAGAAATCCCAAATAATACAACCCAATTTGGGCCAGGAAGTATTGTAAACATATCCTATTACTAGAAGAGAGGAGAAAAAACATCAGTTAAAGTACAGGAAGGACAAGTGTCTTTGTGGGCAACAGTCTTTAAGGAAAGGTCCTGCTATGGAAAAAGCTCTATGTAACTTCTAGGACTGATATATGCTGCAAGTCATTTATGTGATTTTTGGCACCTGTGTTGAGTCTTAAAATGCCATCCTTTATCATGTATGGAGACAAAAAAGGGCAGATAGTTTAAGCACAGCAACCCGCAAAGAACATTGACCAAGCCAAGTGAGGGAGAATGTTGAATCCAAGAATGTCACTTCCTGTTAAAGCAGTTGTGCCTTGCTCTTTTTCTAGTGTCCCAACTTTCCTCCCTGTGTCTGGCTAGAAGGATCACAAGCCAAAGTGGAAAGAGCTCTGAAAGAAGCATCTTACTGCATAGACCACTGCCAAAGCTGAAGAATGTTGTGAGATGGTTTTGGATTAAGACTTTTCTATACTGAGGACATCTTAAAAAGCTTTCTTGTTACCTTTTGATACTTTATTTTGTAGTAGATACTATTGAAATATTGGAGGAACAGAGGTCAACAGGAGACACTATAGGAAGGGAAGGGTTTTTTATTTTAAGCCACACTGATTTCACTCACTCGGGCTGACACTTTCCAACCATATATTCACAAGCACCAACATACATTTGTTCATACTATTTGGTTTTCTTGCAACCACATAGAAGTCTCCTCATCTAGGTATCTTATGGCTCAGTTTTGTTCTTTATTTTAGCACCACCATCTCTAGTAGTTTTAATTTTTCCTTTTATTAAGTCTTTGGTGTACTCTGTCCCTTATTTTAGGACATATCTTGATTTAAAGTGTTTTGTTTTTCCCAGTCTGGATGTCCAGAGGATCTAGGTGTCAATATGCTGGGATCTTAGTGATCTGCTAATCTATACGTGCTTTTCCTGTAGCCCTTCTTATGCCTTTCTTCTCAGTGCTTCCACACCCAGACCTCACCTTTGTCCATTATTTGTACTATTCTTATTGTTTCTTTTATAATTTAAATGAAATTATGACCACTAGTGACAAAGACATCCCTGGTAAAGTGGTGACTTCTGGAGTCCAGCGCCATTTTAGATAGAAGGAAAAACTAATTGAAAAACATTAAAAATTGATCTGATTTATCACAGAATCATGGAGTTGTCAGAGTTAGAAGGGACCTCTAGAGATCATCTAGCCCAACTCCCCTGCTAAAGCACGGTTGCCCAAAGCACATTACTCAGGACTGCATCCAGGTGGGGCTTGAAAATCTCTGGAGAAGGTGACTCCACAACCTCCTTGGGCAGACAGGTCCAGTGCTCTGTCACCCTTTCTTTCTCCTTTGAAAATTATTTCCTGCTTCATAAGAACACAAAATTTCTTGATAAAAATAATCGTCAATTTTAATGCAAATAAATGCTAAATATTTATCCAAAATAAATTAGTGTGTGAAATTCATTACTAAGGAAGGTCATCGAGTCGAATGACTTGGCTAGCATGTGATGCTAGGAGCATAAATATAATTTGTCGTTATGTAGGGGAGGATAAGAGTAATCAGATTTCATGCTTTAAGGAATAAGAATGCCTTTCTTGCCACAAGCAACATTTCACAATTCGCTGGGTATCGTGCATTTCCTGCCCTCCTGCCCCAAGCCTTCCTTTGAACTTTATCAGATATTGACAACAGAGGCCGAGACCAGGGGCATGGTGTGCCACAGAAAAAGCTATTTATTTACTACAGACAAAATTTATGATACTATAGATACTGAACGTGAGCTAGAACAAAGAAACATATATAACAGTACAGGGGTGCTTGTAAATATTTCAGTGGCCTCCTGCATTCATGAGGGACAGAACAGAAATCTTTCAGTCCAATCTTGGCTTCACAAGGACTGGCAGATTTTGGATCTAAGATACTATTTAAGTTTGTTGTTAAAAAAAGAGGCATTATTTTTATTTTTTATTTACCAGGATATGGAGAGTGAAACCACAGCTGCTTTCTTATCACTTGGCATGTCTGGACAGGAAATAAGGAGGGTAAATCTCATCTGATCCCAAAGAATGAATCAGGTTGGACATTTTTGTGCTTATGTGGTGAAGTGAGGGGGTTGTGGATGGAAAAAGAAAAGAGATTTGTTCTCCCCTTTCCCATAAGAGTGCAACCCAGAAGCACACTCTGCTTTTATAGTCAGAGTTCAAACTTTTTGCTTGCTCAGTTTTTCACAGGATACTTGAAGTACAAGCCATTCTAGTTACTTATATGGATTATTTAATCCCTACACAGAAGCCTCTGCCAATTTTTTCAACATCCAAATAATATTAAAATTATCTTTTCCCTTTCTTCCCAGAGAGAAAGAGAAATAGGCTGGTCAGTGTATGTGGACATCTGTGGGTGGGTGGGGGTGAAGCCAAAGGAAGTGATGGAGTTAGCTCTTAGCTTTGAATGCTTTGGTTGCTTTATTCAGTGCATTAAATAACCTTGGTCTGGCTTCTGTGAAATTTTAGTCTCCTGTGCTCATGAACTTCCCGTTACCAGTAATCTTTTTTCATTGTTTTAGCCAAACACAGCTGTTCTGGGAAGTCCTGGCCAAACAGAGAAAGTCAGTGCTTAAGGTAACTCAGTGATATCCCATGGAGAGTGCTGAGTCTTGGAGTCAAAGGCTTGAGCCAGGCTCGTTTTTTGCAGCAATCAGAAACAGAGAGCAATGGGTTTCTATTGAACTGTACTGCTGACCCCAAATGCTCCTTTGTTTATAACCAGACCAAGATTTTTCCAGGACTTCAGGCTTCATTTTGAAGTCTGATGGATTACAAGGAGTAACTTGGAGGATCACAACTCCATAGATTGTGACTGTGAGGTTGTGTCTGGCCACTAATCTCTGAATTGCAATAGTTTAAAGATTTTCCAGCAACAACAGAATACAGTGGCTAAAAAAAGCCCCAATCTACCAACCAACCAGCAAAAAAACCCTACAGCTCACCAATTAGAGACCTCTTGTTACAGTAGTGGCTAATTTGGAGACAGGCCCACATTCTGTAAGACACCACAAATGAAAGAAAAATAATTCTCTCAGCCTCTGGATTTTGCCAGGGAGGCAGGATCTGGTCCTTTTCATGTTGTTTAATTTCAGTAGTTCAGCTCCTTGGGATACTGAGCAACCAGGTGTCTCAGAGTCCAGAGTGACACCCGTCAGGTTGGATGTGCAGGTGTGCTCCACATTCATGGGAAGGAGAAAGTCACTGGAAATCATCGTGTAGGATGGAATTGAGAGTTTCTAAAATGCACTCTGGCCCAAAATGTTGGAGGAAGTGTGAAGGAGAACAACTATGAACTGGCATGGGAACCTTTCTCTTCACCAGGAGACTGACACTCTCTGTAAGCTTCAGATGGTGGTTTCTACAATACTTCTAAGACTATACAGAGATTCACTTTGTTAGAAGAAGTGTCAATTAGAACCAATACATATTTTCACATTAGAAACTTTTATTTTTGCACCAAGTTGTAGTGCTGGGGGCAAAATTATTCTCAGGGGAAAGGTGAAAACAGATTTCAAATATATGTGTTTAAATTTTTTAGGGAAAAAAAATCCACTTACTTGTTATGAAATTACTCTTTTTTCCCCTCCCCACCAACTGAATAATTACAGTTATTTTGAAAAAAATAATTTGATTGCTGTGAAACTACATTTGTCCTGTTTATGCACTCCCACTTTCTTTTAATCTTTGGCACCTTTTAAATCTAGTTTTGAAATGTTTACATCTGTGTTTTTCCCAGCTTGAACTAGCCCTTTGAACTAGTTTTAGGGTTAATTTTGGGTAGCTGAGCAAGTTTGCTGCCAGAACTAACACTGATTCAGATATGTATATCAGGTTCTTTAAATGTCTGAAATGTGTTCAGTTTATTTTTATTTCATAGTCTTTTGACTAGCTCCTGTGTTTAAAAAACATCTCTCTTTCTAAAGCTTAGTGTCAGTATGCTAGTTTTCAGCACAATTTATTCCGAGAGGTTGTTGACTTTAACTATATTGTGGATACTCGGACACTGTTACTTAGTGGCTCAATTATACTTGCTTCTTGGATCAGTTCCTAGGCATTACTTAGGACTAAATGAAAAAGTAAAAATAAAGTCTTGTTTTCTCATGTGCTGTAGAACTAGTTGTTCCAAAAAGCACTTGTTTATCATGTTGAGAAATCGTTTCCTAAGCCATAGACCATGTGGTGGTTGACTAACTTACATCCTGAAACACATCCTGAAAAGTTTGGAAAGGACTGTCCAGATCCGTAAGTCCAGTTGCTGATACTTTGGGTAACCTGGGTTTGAAAGCCCTGCTCTGTTGCAAAGGTGATAAGGTCTATTCCCTTGTGGAAGTGCTCAATGACTCTGCTGAAGCCTTCCTGGCATGAGCTGGGCACTCAGTGAGGGACACATAGATATGGATTATGGCCCTGAAGACACAGCAGATTAGGGACTTCTCCTAATCAGGAGGGCTGTGGACTGTGAAACAGCCTCTGGAAGACTACTGGAAACAAATCCTAATTGCTAGTCCATTGTCCTGCTGGAGAAGCCTTGTGAACAATGCGGGGAAATAGAGACTTGGTGACTCCCACAGGCTATGGTGAAAAGGTCTGTCATTTTGGGGGTGGCTGCAAAGCTTTTCACCTTATTAGTCCTCATCTACACCATTTCCCACAGGAATTCTTCTTTGATGAACATGGGTGACCTGGGCCATACAGAGGACTCCTGCTGAGGTCTCACTTATAACTTATCTAGTGGCACTAACAAGTGCCACTGCTGCCACAATGTCACTAGACATCTCAGAATCAGTATTCTGTGATCACCTTTATGATTGTTGATTCATACTTGTTCCTTTTGTTCCCCGTTTATTTCCAGTTTATGAGCTCTTAATTTACAGCAGTGTTCTTACTGCTAGTCCCCATGGAAGACCTTGCATTTGTGTTATTGCACATTACCCTGTTTCTGTTACTCCAGCTTTCAAGATCATCCTTTTCCTTCTGTATGAACCTCTCAAGCCTCCTTTCCACTGATGTGGAAGTTTTGTGTTATCAACAAACTTCCTCAACAAGTATTCCCTTTTTAAGCCAGTCATTAATGGAAGTATTGAGCTGAACTAGTCCCAAGTAAAATTAAATTAGTAATTTATCAACATTTCTCCTTTCTGCTGCTCAAGCTTCTGTCTCATTTGTCTGGTTACTTGCCATCCCACAATTTTGGCTTTAATGCCCATTTTCGCCAACTTAACTAAAAACTTGCCAACTGGCACTGGGGCCAAAGCTTTTCCAGTATCTAGGTAGATGAGGATAATCAGATCTTCTTGATCCTGATTTTTTTCAGCGTTCAGTATGTGACAGGGCTGAATATTGAGCTATCCCTGAAAGGTGGTAGAAGAAGGCAAAGAATGTCCTCCTCTTTGCCCTGCTTTTCCATGATGGCTCATGACTATGTGCCCAATACTTGGTTAGTGAATGGATGTGACGGGTTTTCTTTCTCAACCTGTCAAGCCACTGATTCTGCAGCTGGCCATCCCCTCCATCTCACCTCTGCTGAGCTCAGTTCTTCAGAGTATGTCTACCCTTACCTAAGGACTGGACTTGCCAGAACCTGTGCTGAGCACATACCAGGTGTGGATCTCTGCTGGGCGAGGGAGCACTGCTGGAGGTTGCTACTTGTACAGGTTCAGTGTCCCAGAGTGGTGAATGTCTGATCTTGGCTTGGGTGCAGGCAGGGCAAGAAGCCCAAGAGTCCAGTCCAGCAAGCATGTGTCCTGGGTTGTCTAACGTGCTGTCCTGCACTGTGGGTTGGTAAGAAAACAGTGAGGCTTAGGTTTGTGTGAGCCTGCTCTTTGCCTCATAGCGTTTGTCACTTTTGGAGGTTTCAAAGCTGCCTCCAAAAGGAGACAAATTTGTTATATGAGTTTTCACACAGTAGCCTGGAATTAGGAGGGGGGACCAGACAGTTGCAAAAGGAGCATAAAAGGAGATGGGAGAAGATTCCTGGCCTCCTGCTTCCTGTGGAATAACAAGTGCCCATGCCAGCAGCATGTTTCCATGGCTGGGGAATGAGAGAGTGGAAGAGGGGGGGTGTCTTGCTGCAAAGAGGGATACTAGAGCCTGTCCTCAGACCTCTGCCCACTCACTGCTCCAGGGCCCAGAAAGGCAGCCTGGATGTGGCTGCGCCCCTATTAGCCCCTGGTGTCTGCTCTGGCTCTTTCCTCTCCCTCTTGGCTCTGTTCCTTGAGGCTGTTGGTTTCCTGGCTCTAGGCAGAAGGTGTTTTTGACGGAGAAGGTGGTAGCCTGGGGGTGGATCGAGAGTGGGAGACAGGAGAGGGGAGGAGTCACCCATCAATGCTAATAAATAAAAGGCCCCTCTTCTTCAGTCCAGGCTTCAGGACGCTGGGAGAGCTGCCCCTTCAGACACGAGCTGCAGGCTGGCGGGGAAGTGACGGCTTAGTGAGTATGTGGGGACTGCTTTGCTTTTCCTGGATGGCTGCTTGTTATAAATGCTTTGCTTGGTGCTTCACAGCTGCAAAATGTTAGCAGTGGTTGCTATGGCATGTGTAATACTGTGATTCTCCACTCTAGCAGGAGACAGGTCAGAGGGCTGCTTTTCTGACCTCCCCCTTTATTTGGAGGACTGAAGAGACCTCCTCAGCATTTGCAGGCAATTCATCTTAGCTCCTCTTTCTGGATTTCTAACCAGTGGATGCTGTGAGAAAACAGGGGGATTGGGCTCACTGTGCTGCATGGTGTGTTACCTCTGGGGAAGCCCACTGGTGCTGTGGAAGAGGAGATGTGTGCTGGAGAAATATGTAGTGCAGGGGAAGTAGACAGGAGATGTACTTTGGCAAAGTATTCCCCGAAAGAGATTTATTGGTCTAGGGCTGTGTAGCCAGCATGTTCATTCATCCCTTGGAAAATGCATCGCCTCTGTGGTGAAAAATGAAATAGTTGGGTTAAAGTGGTGTTTGTGGCTCTTCTGTGGTTGATGGCAGGGGATGCTCCAGGCATTCTGGGATCAGAGTCCTCTGAAATGGGAGCAGAGTCTTCCTGGAGGGCTCTGCCCTGTGTGAAGATAGATAAACAAAGAGGGTTTGGCTGTAAAGTTTGTTGGAGTTTCCTGCTGTGGAGCCTTACCTTCATTCCAGAGTGCTTCCAGCATCTTCCTCTCTGTGACCCACTGCTTTCCCTGTGGGGTCTCTCCTCCAGCCTCTCCCTCAGGCCTCCCTGTCTTGGCAGCTTCCATGAGCTCCCAGAGTATACAAAACATTCATGAAACTTATGAAATCCACATTGTGGAAATTCACAATGTGGCTAACTCCATAACTGTGGGTTTTAAAGAATACAAGCAACCCCAGGGCAGAGAATTCCCTCAGAGAGACTGGAGTGGCAGGGCTTGGAGGGACAGCAGAAAAGTCTCATTTCTTCTCTGACTTTGTGTCTATAGCAGACTTCTGGCTTTTACCCCAGCACAACCTCCTCGTCTCAGGCTGAACACTGAGCAGGCAGGACATGTGGTGAGCACTGATACTGCATGACTGAGCTGCTCTCTGCATGGGGTGGGATAATGGGGAAGAAAAGCAATTCTTTCTCCTTGATCTGAAGTTGAATGCCCTGCTCAGTTTCTCTCCCAGAGACCACTGGAAAAATCCATCCTTTGTCCCTCGCTCCTGTTCAGGACATTGGTCCTGAACAAGCTCTTCAGGTGATAGAAGCTGAGACTCCCAGAGACTTCATCCCGGATGAAAAGCCTTGCATTGACATCTGACTTCATGCCCAGTGAGGCAAGGACTGCTAGAACAGAGAGGCAGCAGTCCTGAGAGATATGGTTACCTTTGCCTCCACCAAGATGTTGTCCCTTGGGCTGGAAGAGCAGTGTAGGTCCGCAGTCAGGATCTGCAGAGAGAGCATTTTGAGTGCTGCTGTCCTCTCAGTGCAAAGATCATGATGCCTCCAACAGAAGGGATCCTTCTAGGCTGGTGCTTGTCACTCCTGCAGCAGTAAAGCAGGACAGAGGAAGGGGCAGTAGGGTTGCATTGGCCAGCTGGAGGGAGGGGGGCCGAGGGGAGAGGCACTGTTTGAAGCCTCAGTCTCCATGTCTCCATCAGCAGAACTGTCTGGGCTGGGTGTATCCAGACAGAGGATGGTGAGGGCAAAGAGGGCAGATCAGAGGGAAAATTGGAAAGGCAAACATTTACACTTGGGATCAACACACACCTCTCCCTCCTGGCCCCCGGCAGCACTTGACATTCCTTCCACTTGCGCAGTCCAGCTTTTCTGAGCATGAAGTGCTAGTGACATGCTTGCTTGTGAATTATGGCCCCCAGCCCTGAACAGGGAGAGGAAAGGGGCATGCCCCCTTCTTCCCGAAACCTGATTCAATCTGATAATAGAGGATGTTTTGTAATGGCTCCATAAAGCATGTGTACCAGACAGCCATCGCCTTCCCCAGGCTCTTTCATGGGCCCCCTCCTGGCTCTGTTTTCATAATAAACTTTCCACTGCTAATTTTGCAGGCAGACCAAGCTCTCCAGCTGCCCTTGGTGGGAAGAGAGCAAGACTCAGTGAGAGAGACAGAGTGAGAGACTCCTCCCTGCACTGACACAATGCGCACTCTCATCATCCTTACGCTCCTGGCTGTGTTGGTGATGGCTGCTAATTGCTATGGTAGGTGACCTTTTTTTACCAAGTAAATTGAGAACTCCAAACCTGCAGACTTCTTTAGGTCTATTCAGATGTTTTTTATTCAACTCTGTGTCTTTTTTCCCCTTAACTTGATCTTTTGCCTGCTTTCCTGCCTTTGTGTCAGATACTCCTAGACCTCCTCTAGAGTTTCCAGATCTAGCCATCGTGGTTTGTGGCCCAGGGTGCTTCAGCCCCTTCCTCTCTGTTCCAACTCACCTCACAGACTGCTCCTCTTTCTCCCCATCTGTTGTCTGGACTACAATAAGAGTTTTTATTCCTAATTCTTCCTTGTTAAAGGGGAGATTTCCCTTTCTCTTTTTGTAATATCGGCCCCCTTTTCCTGTGAGGCACACGATTCCATATTGATGGAATTAAGATGCTGTTTCATGCAAGACTCAAGCATATCTCACTGTGCTAATCCATTCCCTGAGCATGCAGGATTTGATGGTAGGCAGATACCATATCCACTGTAGTGTCAGGAACATGAAGGTGAGAATCACACACTGGAAGACCAAGCATGAGCCTTGAAGTCCTGGCTAAGACATTGGGTAGCTCCATTCCAAATTCCTGAACACCCTAAACCCCTCATAATTGCTAGGATACACCACTGATCCCTTCTTTTCCATTTAAACAAGTGCCTTAAAACCTGGCTTCTCTGATTTTTGTATGTGTGTTCTATTGATCTGTGGTGTGTGAAAGACTGTGAATCCTGTCAGTATGATGTCTCAGTGTCTTACTACATGTTTTACTCTTTCTTTCCTCAGAGTCCCACGAGAGCATGGAATCCCATGAGTATCTCAGTAAGAGACTTCTTTACTGTTTTCTTGAATTTGAATTGTGCTACAGACGTCTCCAAGACCATTTCCTTGTATTTTACTGTAGGGATTAAATAGGCAAAACCACTCAGCCCAGGGAAATTAAATTTACTTGGTGATGGAGTTTCAGGATGAAAGGGGAGAAAGTAAAAAAAAAAAAAAAAAAAAGACTTCACATGTCTTGCACAAGTGCATACCACTCTCTTGCAAAGAATATAATGAGAATTGGAAAACAAAGAGTCATGAATTTAGATCCCTGCTGCATGCACCTAAAACAGGTTAAGTGACACTAGAATATGATGTTGCTCAAAAAGCTCTGAGAAGAGCATGTAAAGAGGTACTGCAGAAGCCAGTGACATGATTTGTTTTCCCCCAAGGACAGCGAGAGCCTTACTCTCAGCACCTTGGAAGAAGCAGGTGGGATGTATGGGCAGGAGGGATCCTTTGTCTGGAGGAGAGAGTTGGTGTCACAAGAAAAGCAAGATAGGGTGAAGAGCTTCAATCTGGAACAAGCAATATTCTGGAGAGGTTAGAGAACAAATGAATCAAAACTGAAAACAAATTAGACTGTTTGGACTTCACAAAGCAGCTAGTCAGAAGCACAAAGGGCTGTGTGGGAGCCAATGCCAAAGACATCCGCAGATTCCTGAACTCTGCAATAGGACTGTGATGTTTCTCAAAAAACACAGAAGGGACCTTCAGGCATCTCAGTCACATGACAAAACTGCCACACAGACTGCTCAGTGACTGCATAACCTTGGAGGCAGATAGACTTACTCAGGCCCTTCCTGTTTTTACCTGTAATTTCATGATTCTGCTAATTCTGACGAGTGTGTCCAGACCTCCCATGGTCTGTGCAGCTTTGCACCTACCTCTTGGCCAAGCTCCGCTCACTCAAAGGGGCAGGGGCAGCAAAATCACAGGAGCGTTACCCCAGGTGGTTTGAGTAACAGCAGAGCAAAAGCAGTGTGTGCACTTCCATACAGGAAAGGCACAAGCCAGGGGGAGAGCCTGTGCATCAACCAGCAGGATGGACAGCAGGGAATATTAAAAGGTCTTGGGTATTACGGTGCCTGGGAGGGCAGATGAGGAGGCTATTATAAATGTGGAAGCTAGCTTTTTGTCAAAATCTGGACTTGAAAAAATGTCTGTCTACTCTGAACAACCCCTTGCCTTCCCAGATCCCTTCCTCAACAGGCGAAGGGCCAATGGCTTCATACAAGGTGGCACAACCCCAGAAGGCTTCTCTCGTGAGAGGTATGTTATGGCCTCAGAACACTGAAGATGGGAGTGGGGAGAGGTCTCTCCTTGTCAGGCACTGGCTGCTATCACAGGAGGAAGCCATGGTGACTTCTGGGAAGCCTCAGCCCCTGTCTTAGTGTGAGGTGCCCCTGAAGTCCCCAACACTGGGAGAAACCAGAAGTCAGGTAGCAGAGAGTGAGTCCTTGCATTTGAGGACCTGTCATATGCTGGCAGGGCTCTGTTTAGTTTATCTGAAGGAAGCACCAACAGAAGGAGAGAGAATTGGTGTGGAATGGCCAGAAAGGAAGCTCAGTTTGAGATCTTGTTCTAGTTCTCAGCTTTCATGCATAATTTGTATGACTTTTTCTAAATCACATGGCCATCTGGGTGCCTCCTTGCCTCATCTATGAAAAGGACATATAGGCAGTTTCATGCCTCATGCAGGGCTTGTGATAATAAAGGCTGAAGCACACAAATCATCTCCTGGTGAGGCATCAGGGCAAACTTTCTCTACAGTACCAAGCACACCGTTTGCAGGATGTTTCAGGTCTTTGTTCCATGTGTGGCTTTGGGGAAGAGCAGAATAGCTGAAGGCAGCAATCTGGGGGGGCTGCGGAGGGAAGACTCTTCCTCTCTCCCTGTCACCCTACTACCTGAAATAAAAGGTTACCTTGTAGAAGCAAAATGCTCTTGTAGTCATGTTGCTCCCCTGGGTGTGGTGAACACAGAAGCTGGTATGTTAACATTGTGGTAGCTGGATGATGGAATTAGGTGACAAACCTTTAATCCTGGTGGGGGATTGTGGGGCAGGAAAGGGCTGTAGGCAGATATTTAAGATGAGAGCACTTAGCACTTTCTCTCCTACTTTTGCAGGATCAGGGAGCGTCAAAAGCAGCCCCAGGAACGTCAGAGGGAGATCTGCGAGGACTACTACCCCTGTGAACTGTACGCTTTTCACCATGGCTATCCTGCTGCTTACAAGCACTATTTTGGGAGGAGGAGGACTAAGTAAAGGATGACCTGTCCCTAGCCTGGGGCCTGGTGCCCAGGGCATCCTCCCAAAAAAATGCAATGGCTCTGAAACATATTCAGTTGCTTGTGTCCCTGTATGTTATCCTGCCTGCTGCTTCTCTCCCATGTAGCCATGGATTCCTACACTGTGTTAATTAGTGCTGAGCTGATGTAGCAGATCAGAGAGAGTTCAGGATGTGATTTTTACTATGCAATAAATTGCTGGTTTGATACTATCTTTTCATGAGTCACAGTATTTTGGGGGTGATGGTGGTGGTGTGCATATTTCCATGAAGAGTCTGAGTTTATTTATCATAGAATCTGGTGCAGATTACAGAAAAAAAGTTACTACCTTGCAGTCATATGAGTTTGAAAGGAACTACAATGTCTGTAAATTATTTCTTTTAGAGGTCACTGGTAAATTTCAGTTCCCAGTCCTGGCATGGTGTTCATAAAGCAGGGTGAGATGTGCTTTTTGAAAATGAAATCTAAAATATCTTTCCTCAGTTGGGGAAAAAAAAATTTGGAAGACATCTGTTTAATCTTAAAAAAAGTTAGGGCAAGACTTAGTGACAGAAAAAGCCTGTAAATTGCATTTTTCTATCCAGCTACCCTCAGGTCCTGATGTAGGGTGCTCCTGTGGAAAGGAGTATATGATCTGGACTCTACTCAAATTTCCTTTTGGAATACCCTTTCATGCTTTTACTTCCACTTGGAATGATTCTGGTAGTGCTAGAAAGGTGCAGAAACCAAATGTGAAAAGGGGCTCCAGGTGGTAAATAAAAAAAAAAAAACAAATCCAGTATTTGGGGTTAAGCCCAACTTTGTTCACCTAGAACCATTTTATTTTACCGTTCATAACATTCAAAATCAAGATGTGGCCTGATCCTGTGCACAGGTTGCTGAGCACCTCTTGGCCCGTTGAAGAATGAGGGTGACTGCTGTGGGGTTGTCACCAGCACTGGCACTAGGGCACCTTGCAGAGACTGTTCCCAGGCCAAGAAGCACTTGTGGTCACATGCCCAACAATTCAATACTGCTCCAGGCTGGTCTGCAGCCACAGCAGCTCAAAGATCCCTTGGTGTGGGGTGTGTAGGAGACATAACATCCTCTATCCCAGCTTAGCACAGCTGGTTTCAATATTCACATCTCCAAGCCTCCACAGGCACCTGCAAATTATAGAAGTGGAAAAATTCATGGCACACTATCAAAGGCTATGAGCCATAAAGTATCAAACTGTTGACTATTCCGTGAAATTAAGTCTAGAGCCAAATCTACCTGACACATTAAGAAAACTCATCTTCTTGCAAGATATGCTTCAAGGCTTTGCCAGCTTTGAAGATGAACTTCGGGAAAGAAATGTGATTTATTTATTGAAAACACTTCTGACAGGAAACTCCACCCTGACAGCTGCTGAGGTTTGGTCCAAAGGGAAAAGAGAGAGATAAATGAGTTTAAGAAAAAAAAAAAAAAGCCAAAAGGATTAGTTGTATTTGCACCCACACTTGTTCTGCATGTTCCCAAGTAAGTGAATCTTATGATCACAAACCAGGGCAAAACTTTCATATCCTAAAGTCAACAAGTCTGCAGTGTCTGGGTTTGACTTGACACTGTCACATGACCAAAATGGAAGGCACAGGGTTAGTGCTGTCTGAGTCTGTGTCCAGAAATATCTGGTGATTCCAACCTCCAGTTTACCAGTATAAATAATGAGTAATACCAAAGATTTCAGTGGGATTTTGTTAGTGTAAGCAATAAATAAACATGTTTAAGAGCCTACATGTTGGTTAGAAAGCTTGGGAAAAGTTAGGAAGAGAAGTAAAGCTGTTTGGATTATTTGAATTATATATTTATATTATTTCCCACTTTCTTTTGGAAGCATAAATTTCCTAGAATACCTATTATTTTTAGATATTTATTTGTTTTTAAACAGTTGCTCCTTGAGATACTTTTGCTGGAAGTTGTTAGTATGTATATTCAGTCTTTCCTGGTCTGTAGAAGAGTTAAATTAACTTCCTTCCTTCCTTCCTTCCTTCCTTCCTTCCTTCCTTCCTTCCTTCCTTCCTTCCTTCCTTCGGACATGTCTTTGGGAACTTGTCTGATGGGTTTGGGGAGTATGGGGTTGTTGGCAGGCAGAGCCCCATGTGGGGCTCTTGACATACCAAGCAACTGCAGCCACTCAAGTCCTGAAGAAGAAAGCACTTTCGGAGTTTCAAGGGTTTTTAGACAAGAGAAGCCAAACTAGTAGCCTCCATATTAGTAAGATTTCCGTGTAGAAAAAAGAAATGGTGGGGGAAAAGTATCACCACTGGGTTCAGTCTCTTTTAATTTTCCACATGAGAGAGTCCCTTCACACAAAAAGAGCTGCTTTGCTTCAGGGTGTGCTGGTCTTTCCCCTGGCTTTCTGGCAAGAAGCTGAATGACTTCCATGTTCATAATAAAAATGATTTATTTTTTTTTTTATCCAGTTGTTTTTCTTCAACAGTCCCATTCAAAATCTCAGAAAAAAAATCTTCTGGAAATGCCACAAGTCCTGAGATGGCTGTCAAAATGGTTGCCAGGACCTGATATCTCCTGGCCTGAAGGACAGGTTTTATTTTGGAGCTCAAACACAGGAACACAAGCCAGAGCTCTGGTCTCTCCAGGCCATCACAGGATATAAACTGCTGCCTGAAAGCAAGCTCTGGAGAACTTCAGTAGCCTCCAGGAAAGCTCTGAGGCTAGGGAGATTAGCGCAGCCAAAGACGACATGAGGAGTCTGCTGGCATTGCTGATCATGACTTTGGCCCTGGCAGCTCTCTGCTGTTGTGAGAAAGGTAAGGAGACATACTCCTGGAAAGGCTCCTGGGAATGCTGCTCAGCCCTGCAGTCTCCCTCAGCCTCCCTTCGGTCTGGGAGAGAGACACAGCTTTGTGGGGAGGAGATGCACTGCCGGCTATTGCACAACTTCAGATCTCTGTCCGGGTGAGAGAATCATGAACGAGAGGGGGCTTGAGGGTAGAGAGCCTCATCTCTTGCATTTAGCATTTAGGCAAACTGGCAAAGGTACGCTGGATGCTCACTTTTGAGTAAGAGGTTTGAGCTGCAGGCAGAGTTGTGTCAACCACAGGGAGAGGAGTTTTGTAGCTGGTGGCCCTGGAATGCTGTAGGATCACAGAGATAGGCACCAAGTCAAGCCTACACCTGCTGAGAAATGTGGGATATAGAGAACTTCTAGAGGGAAAACAATCCCTGCCCATGGTTAAAATAGCAAAGGGACCTGTGCCATTGAAGTAAAGGCACATCCCATTTGGAGGTGATTTAGCCATGGTGACTTTATGAGAAGAGACTTTACAAGAGTAATGTAGTGTCAGCTCTATAGTTGATAGAGAGGGAAGGGGAGAAAGTTCAGAAAAGCATGTGTTTTCCCCTTACAGCAAGAAGAGAGAAGCAAAGCAGGAGAGGTCCCTGTTTTTTCTCATATTAGCTCATTCAAAGTTAAATTTCATTTAGTCTTCAGCATCATATATGTCATGATTCAATACTGATAAATACATTTTGTTTGATCTTTCAGTCTGTCTCTCACTTCTTCACTCTTGAGTAGATATCTGCTTCTTTTTTTTTTTTAATTTATTATTATTATTCCAGATTGCTTAATGGTTTTGGAGTAAGATATAACATATCTTTTTTAAATCCAAGGAATGTATATGTAGCTTAAAAACAGGACTGGACATTACCCTTTTCACAAAAAGCTTTTGTTTAAGCACAGTTGTTTTAGGGGTTTTTATTTGGTCTCTGGAGTCCTCTTTCAGCCCATAAATACACTTATGCCAAATACCTGGTGGCTTGGGTGGAACTGACATTATTGAAGAAAAATATGGTGAAATAGTGGAAGAAAAAAAATTGGGAAATAGAGCAGCGTGGGAGAGCCAAGATTAGGAGACCTACCATTTCTCTTAGAGGGTGCTTTCCTTGTGCATTTGCAGGGAGCATTAAGGAGGACGGGTGAGCCAGGTACCCCAACCCTGAGCAACAAAGCTGTGAGGGTAGAGTTGTTTCTAATTTTTAGTCCTATTTCCCTTCCCTATAAATAGTTTGTGATTTCTCCCTAGAGAAAAGGAAAACTCTCTTTCCAAAGGTAGAGGAGATGCTCAGATATCTTCGGGTTCTTTCCTAGTTTGGGGTTTTGCTCAAATGGTCCTCTAGCTCTAGCTGTCCCTGCTCTTAGCAAGGGTGGGGAAGGAGAAAAGGAAGGTCTTCCTCCAGATTCCACAGCAGAGAGTTGATTATTGTGTCATTTAATCCGGCTCAGAGGAAGTTGAAATTAAACAAATCCAGGCATAAGGGGTAAATTTTGCTGTGGCGAAGAAGTCTATCCCTAAATGGTGGGTGTTAATAAAACCCTTTTTTTGGAGGAACAGACCTTCTGGGAAAGCAGGGGAGAGGCATTCAGTTAGAGTGTAACTGAGGAGGAAGACTCACAAACAAACTGCTCTCTCTGTGTCTGTCTTCCAGATCCCAAAGACCCCTCAGGATCTCCTGGTGCTGACAGTGAGTATATCATTGTGACTGGTGCTCAGCTCCATTCTGCTGCATCTACTTCCCCGCTCCCCTTTGATAGGTCCAAAGGATGAACAAGAACCGTGCTGGGTCCCTCTTGCTGCTCCCCTTTTGCTCCCTCAGCACTGCAGTCCCTGAAGCACAGAAGCACCTGCAGCAGAGGGGCTGCTTTTCACAGTCATGGAGCAGAAGACACCAGGGAGGTCAGCCTTTCTGCACTGGCCTGCATCTCCACAACCCTTGAGCAGCCCCCAGGCAAGATGTGGATCCTGCAGGTTGTCAGCAGCTGAATGCATCTGCTCTCTGTGAAACAGGGTGATATGAATGGAGCAACACAGCCATTCTCCCAGCTTCTCTGAGCTGGCCTCAGAGACCTATCCTAAGTGACTACTGCATCCCCAGGCCATTAAGAGAGCAGAACCTGCCCTAGGGCCTCCAGGCACTGGTCTTTTGATCTGCTAAGTGGCCAGTCTGGTGTGTAGGACCACAAGTTTGGTGCCACACAGCAATGAGCTGTGATGTCCCTGCCAAATCCCACAACCTGGAGAGCTTGAAAGCAAGCACCTTCCTTGGCTGCTCCTGAGGGCTGCAGTCCCTCCTCTGTTGGGTCACCTGGGGCAAGGGGATTTGCACACCTTGGGATGTCCACAGCTTTTGCAGCAAGGTGATCCTGGCAGAAATCTGTATGGAAAATCTCCTGCGTTTTTCACTGTCTCTCCTTTCTCACACCTTGAAGAATAACATCGCTGCTGGGGAGCATGAAAGCTGGTATTTCTCTAGTGAGCCAATGCAAACAGATTGTGAAAGAGAGAAAAAAAAAAAGCAAGAAAAAAAAAGCAGTGTTCAGGGAAAGGTGTTGATTTCTGACAGCTCATTAATTGGCAGTTTCTGAGCAGTTGGTATTTTGTTCCAGACTAAAACACAGCTTGCTAGAGAGAGGGCATCTCTCACCTGTCAAATAGAAACACAGTCAAACACTCCATGATGGTGAGGAAAGGGCACAAAGGCCACTCTCCACCTACAGAGAGAGGTCTTAGAAACTGTTCCCCCAGTGACAGTGACAGTTTGCCAGTTTCACTGCTGAAACATGTATTGGTGTTTCCCTGTGTTGCTGGTGTGCCAGCGTCCATGCACACAGCTGCTGCTGCTTCCATGGAAAGAGGCTCTGCTGCGCTGTGCACTGGCTGGGAATGGGCAGCAAAGTGGCTCTACCTGATGGTTTTGGGGTGCTCCACGGCACCCCGGTGTTTGTACAACCACAAATCCAAGGGAAAAAATTAGCAACAGCATCGACTCGGTGTGTTAGTAGAGACCAGTGGCTGCTGCTGTCATGGCAGAAAGACCCTTCATGTTGTCTATGGTCAGGTTGTCATGGTGCCTGAACACCAGGATCATTACACCTACTGGTTGTGTTTCTCCCTGGGTGCTGTTTACTCTCATTATTTCACACCCTTCATCTTTCATGGAACTCTGCACATGTGAGCGTTGGTATTTCCGTGTGCTGCTGTGAGTTGTTTGTGGCTCATTACAGGCATTTTTAAAGCCTGGTGGCTGGTATCCCACATTACTCAGTCTGAATCAAAATACAGAAAGGAAGCTAAGCCTCTGAAATTAAGTGGGCTAGGGAGAGAGGGTGTTGTTCCCTTTATTTTCTCCTTATTCATATTTTATGCTGTCCTGACTTTGTCTTCTGCACACTTGCTGTGGCCTCAGATCATGCTGTGTGATAAAGAAATTGAGTTGACAGAAAAGGCCCTTGCTCCATGCAGTTGTGAAGGTTGGAGTGAGGAGGGAGCCCAACTGGTGAGCTTTGAGTGGACAGCGGGGTGGGGAGAGATGAGTGGGAAATTGGATGGTTCGTGGCAGTCATCTGCTTGTGAAGAGAGTAGACTGTCCATTTTCAGAGTTTAGAGTGGTCTCTACTTTTCATAGGTTGGCCGTATGCATCACTGACCTGCTGTGTTCTCTTTTGGTAGGCATCAAGATTACAAAGGAAGTTGCCAATGCCTTTGTGAAGAGGCAGAGGAGATCCACACTATATGAACGGTAACAACTCAGGAGCCAGGCTGTGAGCTGGACCCTGGGCCTGTTATGAATAGTGGGTGGGATGGCAACAGGACATGACAGCGCATTAATTTGTTGTACTCTATGTTATAACCTTCATGTGTTGAACTAAAAAGGCTGTAGGAGACACTTATTGATAAATTAATGGTGCTTTTTTCATAAATATCCTTTTGAGATCTCATAGACGGACCATTGGACAGCAGGATACAAGTTAGAAGCTGCTCTAGCCTACAGGGTCATCAAAAATATTTTCCAGAATAATGAACAACATAGAGCCTTGGTCATTGCCTCTGCCTCCCTACAAAGGAAGCACAGCTCTGTTGCAGGGTTGAGGCTAGATGAGGATAGCTGTTATTTCTGAAGCTGTAGATCCTACATACTTTTGTGCAAAAATCCTAGGCACAAAGATTTGGAGAAATCCTAGATATAAATATAAATATGAGGTCATGCAAGAATGTTCTTGACAAATTTCTTGGAAGAGGTTGTTAAGCCACTGTCTCATGTAGGCCTGTGCAAAAAGAATTTTTATTCAATCCATCTTTGGAATGGAAGGACAATGATGGTTTTAGACAACAGAAGACTGAGAGGCCCCATCTGCATAGGAGAGGATCAGAGCATTGTAGCAGAGGAACTTGCTGATGTTGAAACCTGCAGTGACTAAAAACAAAATGCAAATCAGTAGTAGCAACTGTATTCTCTGTAATGATTACCTCCTTAGAGATGGGGCATCATTAAAGTAGCATCAGCTGTAAGTATTAATGCTTAAGTCAGAGGAAAATAGTGGCTAGCAGGAGAGTGAGCAGAAACTGGGTGCACATAAAGGTAAGCAGGAAATAATAAAATATATAATAAAATAAATAACAACAACAAAACCAACAAAAGACTCCTGTGTAGTTGGGAAATAGGATTGGGGAAAAAAAACCCCAAACCGTAGCTGTTTTTGTGGTCTCCTTTGCTGATAAAACTCAAGAGCAACTGCTCTAAGTTAGGTTCAGTTCCAACTTTTCCCAGCACTAATCAAACAGTCCACACCCACACCAGTAGATGTTTAATTCTCCATGAGAAGTCCCCTGTTGGGGCACCCTGGGGAAGTGCTTTTCTTGTGCCAGTGTCTGGGGTGTGAAATCTCTCCAGCTACATCAACTGAATCTGCAGAATGGCATCTCTCTCTTTATCTACTGCAGGTACTTTGAGTATTACAAAAGCCCAATGGAGCAGATGCACGAACGTTGTGAAAACTACCCCCCCTGTGACTATCTCTCTGACCAAATAGGATTTTCCATGGCCTACAACCGTTTCTTTGGGAGATACTAAGGATGGGATGGTGCCTTTGCTCATTTTGCTTGGGATCATTCTGAACCCCACAGGAGACAGAAGATTGTGGGTGGGAAGAAAAATCTCTAGACTGGGGCCTTTTCAGTAGTCTCCCTATCTATCTAGAACAATAATTATCGCACTTCTTAAGCTTTCATTAACTTTCTTCCTTTCATCAAAAATGTTTCTCTTCAATTGTCTTCTGTGGTATTTTGAGCTTCACCAGAAATGATCGAGAAGACTTCCTTTTATTTGAATCTGCATGATGCAGTAGGTGAAAAAATTGAGTCCTCTCAAGAAAATCAATGACTTAGAAACATAACAATATCTTTTGTCCTCTTCTACAAAATACAGGAGGATTGTAGGACAACATCACAACGTATGTAAATGTAATGGATCTGATCCTGAGGTACTGGGAAGAAAGGGGAACAGCTGCTTCCTGATACAACGACTGTGAAAGTTCAGTATTTTCATGTAGAATAACCACCATAAACATGTCATGATGTAGGATCATTTTGTAAGGTTAAAAGTGTAGAAATACTACCATATAGCCAGAAATCCAGTTCTGGTACACCCTTCTGATTATTCAATCACAAAATTTGCCTGCATATCAGTAATAGATAAATCCCTAAGGGTGTGTTTGAGGAGTCCTTTTAGATGTGCCCTTCTATTTGTATGGTGCATTCAGTCATTGTCTGTAACGTGGAAATTTTTGTTGTTTTTGTTACTATTGGTTTCTGGTGAAACTGAATATACCCAAGCAGAACAAAAAAATAATCTGTTTCTCTGTGATGCTTTAGCATTTATGCTTGAAACTAAAAGTGTCTAAACAGCTCCAAAAAACCCCCCCAAACAACAACCCAAACAAGCAAACAAAAAGAAAGCAATAAACTTTATGAAATAAACAAAAAGAAAATTGGTTCAAGGGTGGATCGAAGTTGGCTCAACGTTTGGTTTACTGGAGGCAGCTTGTATCTCTCTGATATATATAAAAATACGTATGTGTCTACTTATATACATATCCTCTTTCTTCTGTACTACTTCATTCTGTGTCCCTGTATGAATATTATACCTTAGCAGCTTTCTGCACAGCCTCCCTTGATGTGCTGTGTCAGCTTTCCTTCCCTGAGAGGTAGAAGGCAGATCCCATTTCCAAGGTCAGGATCTGCTGAGCCTCAGGAGACTGAGAAAGACTGAATCTCTCCATTGCACATAAGCTGGTGCAGCTACTGATTGCAATAAATACTGCCTATGTAAAGCATGTTTGTGTGCTGCTTCTCTCTGTTCCTCTATACTGACTTCATCTGCAGTTAAAGAGATGCCTGGAAAGTAAAGCCTGCTCCTATGAATCCTGAGGAACAGGAACCAGGTGCAATGCGGTTTCCATCTCCCCTCCTGTGCCTCAGTGTGAATCAGAAGTGACTACACTGAAATTCAGGTCATGATCCCAGCACATGGTGGCACTGAGGGAAAGGAAGGCCAGGATTTTCCTGATTCACCATCTACTGAGTTCAGCATTTCTCTGAAAGACCTTGCCCTCAAGTAAGGTCATGGGATAAATCCACAGAGATGGATGACAGTTTGAGCATCTCTTGTTTGGCAAACTGCTAGGAGTTGCACCAGCTATGCTGACCTTGGCCAAGGAAAAGACAGCTAATAAGTACCTCTGCTTGTTTTGGTCAAACACCTGGGACTCATTCCCCCTGTTGGCATAAACTGATGAGGTTTCCCTGCTCACAGAGAAACTCTCCTCCGAATGCCATCTAGTAAAATTGAATGAAGTGCTCATTGAAAACAGTGAAAATTTTGCTGGGAAAAATAATAGAGAGATCTAATATCTGCTGTACTAACAAAGTAGGGGTTTACCATTGTATGGTTTTATTTGGTAAAAAATAAAATCAAGCTTCCTGTCTATATTTGCATATTTTTGTTACTAAATATTTTTTCCTGAGATCTTGCACACAAATGCCTTGATCTACATGTCATCTATTCTGTGTCACCAGATCATTATATGAGCTGAAGTCATTATGGCCTTTGAGGATCTGAGTGAGCCAATCAGATTACAAATTTACTGCTGGACTGGGAAAGCTCGATTTTCATCTGATCAATGCAGATTTAAGTACCATTATAGAACCTCTGCTGCCATTTTATGGACATTATATTTATCGTCATGTGATAATGACAGCTTTAGAACTGTTTGAAAATGCAAATTCAGTGGGCTTTCTTCCTCATTCACCTCAAACTGCGACAAAGACTAAGAAGTTGGAAGGGGAAAAGGGACATAATCTGCAACTGGATTATATACAGCTAAATTGACATTCCAATGGGGCTGTTTGTTCTGATTGTCAAGTTCCTGATGGAGCCTTCCACTGTTAAGCTTCTTTTTATCTCTACATGAATGGAAGAGGAGATGCCTTTGAATAAATTCACAACCTTTTCTTTGGACTCATTTTTAGTAGTCAAAATACAGCCTAAGATGATAGAGCAATTCCAACAAGGAGAAGTAGATAGACTGCATGTATTAGTTTGCATCATCCTTCGTGTCATCATCTCATATCACTAGTGACTACAGACACTATCAGCAGCATCAGCTGCTGCAGCATTATAGATCACTTTGAAAGGAACCCAGCATGAGACCTTTATGTCATCTCTCACCTCATTTCAGCAATATTCAGCAAATGCATTCTGTCCACAGAATCCAAGCAGCTGCACAAACGTCCCTTTTCCCAGGGAATCACACCGTGACTGCAAGTGCCTCCCCTCTCTCAGCCTATCACTAACAGGCAATGGAAAATGGACTTCACTTCTCTGTAGTCAGAATGAAGCCCTGATACCTTCTCTTGGCTCTTTTTCCATGCAAAGGATTTGCCAGAGGCCATGGGGGCTCTGCAGGTGAGTAACCCACTGCCCTTTTTTTGGAAAGTGACTGGAAAGCAGCTACTAGAGAGTGGTTAGTAGAGAATCTGTGTTTACACGCTCATTCTGAGTGGTTTTAATGTAAACAGTTCAAGAAGGTGCCACTCTGCAGTGCTGTATGGGTAGGGCTGGCAGCACATTGATAGAAACCATATAGGGAGGTAAGGAGGAGACAGGCAGTTACGTTATCTCTGCTTCCAGATGGGATCCCAATGTACCCTGCATTTCTGTGTTGGCTTTATCAGAGCTCTGCACTTTTTAAAAGAGCTTTTTAAGCTCTTGAGCAAGGAATGCTCTCCACCTCACCCTGCCACATCGCTCCTCAGGATGGAACTGCCTTAGACTTCTCCAAGTTGCAGTTTTCTTCCATCTTTCTTTGAAGAGAACTGTCAAGGCAAAAGACATCTACGCCACCTGGAGCTGGTGCAACCAGACCCTTTCTTATGGATTGTGGGCACACTTCTACCAGTAAATTGTCTGTTTGTCTTGACGAATGACTTCTGAATTGCTGTAAGAATCTGGTGACTCTTTAGTTGAAGAATTGTCACCCAAACCTGACTGTAAATTAAAAACTGCAGATTTTTCCAGTTCAAGGAAAAAAGGGAAATAAATAGATGTAAACAACCTCTGCTTGAACTCAATGTTCTTTACAGTGTCTTCTTGGGTGGACTTTAGGATGCCTGTGCTGCTGGCCAGAATTCTGTTGCTGATCTCCTTCCAAAGGCTGGTAAGAGGGGATAACCACTATTCTTTATTTGAAATGGTAAAATTGCTCATTCCACTGGAAGAAAATATTTTCATTTGAAACATGTTATTTAAAGAATTTTGAGTTCATCTTAAATGCCTCTGTTTTCAATTACTCTGTTGCATTTCTTACCTGTTCTAATTTCTTTTAACTACTTGACTGGAAATTTCCTCTCGTTTGGAGCCAGGTGGTTTCCCAGGTTATATTTGTGAGTAGATCTCCTATTCCTCTCCTTTTCCAACCTGTCTCAACTGAGGCTTTGACAAAAACAGTATGCTGTTGGATGGGACAGGGACAATATTGCTCTATTCCTTGTGACTGTGACTGCCTTTTAGCTTTCTGTTAAAGCAATTATTGTATCATGGAGAGATAAACTGAACCCCTGTACAGTTTATGGGCCAGTATAACTTCAGATGTTAAGAAAAGTACCAATTTGGTTATGTGTCTAGGATGAATAATTGAGATGTAGTGAATATCTACTTGTCAACTGACTACAGTAGTTGACTAGTCTACTAAGAGATCAAAAAGCAAAAAGAACATAATCACTCACACCATTTCTTAGGTGTTATTAAACAAGGTTTTTATTAATTAGAAATTTTAGATTATTATTGTGCCATTTCCCAATCAGGATATGTTATAGTTTATTTTCCTGTTATAGCATCCATTTGTAAATACTTACTCATGTATTTAATGATTATTTACATAAAAAGTCCAGCTGGTCTCATTGGAACAAACTTCATGAATAAAGTTTTGGCACAGGGCTACTATATTGTCCTTTACTGAACATCATGCACTAGAGCCAAGATATGTTCAAGAGGTATTACAAGACAGGAAGAAGAAATTCACCTCTGAGATGTGTTCAGGTTGAACTGCCCAAAGCTCATTGTTTTGCTTATTCTTTCCCTCTTCAAACCCACTTACTAATCACAAGCAGAATATTGAAATAAATAGACTGTGAGTCTGTGCTGCAGGCTCTATACCCTGCTCTGACAATAATGATGAAACAAGAAGAGGGTAGGGAAAAACACAGCTTGCATCCATAGAGATACACAAAAAGTTCACATTTTTGATGTTCGCTTTCGTTTGCTTTTATGTTGCAGGCTGTGCCCCACCTCATGATGGATATGGCTCTGCATTCCTTTGATGACCAGTATCTGGGATGCAGAGATCAGGTGATGGAAGAACTGGAAAGAGGAGACTATTTCCAAAAGGAAATAGCTGCTAACAAGGACTATTTGAGTCTCTGGAAGAAGGCTCAGGAGGCTTTGTTAAAGAGTCCTGTTGGTCTCCTGAGGGAGATGCATGAGAGCCATGCCATAGTCCTCGTGGCTTACTCCATGAACTCTTCCCTGCATTCTCAGCTGAACTGGGCCACATCTAGAGCAGGAACCTCTCCAGAGCACTACAGACACAACTTCAGTTTCAAATATTTTCACTTTTACTTAACAACTGGTATACAGATAATGAAGCAATGGCAAAGCAGCAAGGACAGCATGGGAAAACCTAAGTGCTACCGGGTGCACAGGGGTGTAAAAGACTTACATATCCAGGCCAAAGTAGGCAGCAGGGTGCGATTTGGCCGTTTCACCTCCACCTCCCGTCTCTGGAGTGAAGCCCAGAAGTTTGGGAATGAAACCTTGTTCACAGTGACCACTTGCCTGGGAGCAGCTGTGCAAGGCTTTTCTTACTACACGTCTGAGAAGGAAGTCCTTGTTCCCCCTTATGAGATATTCCTTGTAAAAAGCTTCTTTCGGACTCAGCACGGTAACCGGCTGCATCTGCACTCTGTGGGGAACTACAGCAAGTACCACTGCCAGCTTGTGAAAGGTATCATATATAGCCCTTCATGCAGGGGTGGTGTTGTGGGGGGGTGTTGTGGTTTCAGACAAAATCACCACAACTGGACCAACAGATGGCCCTTCTCCCTCCCCCCTCCAAAAAAAAAAGGGGAGAGGAAGAGATAAGGAGATTTAGAAGTGTAGAATTAATATTAAAATAAAAAAGAAGAAAATAATGTAATAGATACAATACATACAAAACCGTATCAAGCTCCCAGGATGGCAGTCCCATCACTGGCAGGCACTAGGGAAGTCCTAGACTGGAATCAGTGACGGATGGAAACTGGATTCCAGCTCTGGAGTCAGAAACACATGGATCGGGATCAAAGGCAGATAAACAGACAGGGTCTTCTTCAGACGTCGGCCATCACAGGAAGACTCTTGACCCTTTGATCCCTCAGCTTTTATACTGAGCATGGGGCAGATGGGATGGAAATACCCCAGTTGGTCAGGTTTGGGTCACCTGTCCTGTCCATTCCTCCCCACAGGTGTCACCCCTCTGCATTTTTCCATTTCCGACCCTCTAAGGGGCAAATAAAAAAAAATTGGCTGATCTTGGTTGTTCTAGCAATAAGTATAAGCAAGGGCCTCTCTGCATACCATCTCTTGGCATGTAGCACAAACATTGATCTTATCATTCTGAGAACGAACAGTTTTCTCCACAATATGCCTTTAATTTCAGAGAGTTAGAGGAGGCCTAGCTAAAATGTAATATTACAGAACACAAAATTGGTTTGGTTTTATGTCAAACTAGGACAGGGGGGTAGTACAGGACAGTCCGGTCTGTAGTAGTCCAAGCAGCAATCACCAGCTGCACCTACACAGGGCCACACTCAAGGCCAAATCTGTAGCTTGCCCACTGCATTTGCCTACAAGAGCCACGTGATCCAGTTGTCAACTGGTGGTTGTGAAACTTGGGAGCACCCCACAGCTCTCAGGGGCCTTTGCAGCCTCCCTTTATCCCATCTGCCATTGCAAGGATGTCATAGGACTCAAATATTTGGGTCCCCACCATCCCTGCTGCAAGGGCAGATGAGATTTGCAGGCAGCTTGAACTCAGATATTTATTCTGGTGGCTTGCAAGGCTGCTACGCTTCAAGCCTCAGGACAAAACTGTTGCTGCTTTAGTTGTGTTCTCTCTCCCATGGCAGAAGGAAAGAAAGGTATCCTTTGACAAAGCACACCCTGTGAGTATCCTGCCTACAGGAATATCTGTTCTGTGCTGGAATACCTCACTGGGCCTGTTCCACAGACCGGTCCTTGTGTGAGTCCTCCACCAATACAGGACTCTTGCTTTTGTCTCTGACCAATAGTGTGACAATGCAACCTTTGAGTTGCAACCTCCTCATTCAGGAGTGAGAGTTTGTGCCTGTACCTAAGCCAAAGTAGTAGGTAGACAGGAGGAAACGCCTCATTTGGGCAAAGGCTGTGTTAGAAAGTGCAGAAAGCTTCAGGCAGCCAGAAGAGGTTTCAATGATTGTTCCCATCTTTCTTTCAGCTTCAAGAAGCAAGAACAGTGGTTCCACTGCCATCGCCTCTGCCATTCTTCCTAGTGTGGTTGGAATTTTATTGTGTTTGGCCCACAATGACTGATTCTCTGGCTGCATCCAGATACATACACTTGAATAGCAGGCAAGAAGAATTCACAGGAAAACAGTATCTGGAGTTTCTGTTGTTACAGAAGTTTCAACAATCCCTTTGTGTTCACCTGCAGCTCTCCATCAGAGACTGGAGCATTCGGCCTAATTCATGAAGACAGACATTCCCTGGACCCATTCAGGTGGGAGGGCAGTTATCTATGGCCTTTCTGAAGAGTAGGGCAGTGACACTCTTCACTGTAGATAGCTTTTCCCTTAGGCATTCATGAACGACACACATGGACTTTGGACTCTTTATAGATTTCTTAGTACCTTTTACTGAGAAAGAGGCTATCTGTGGGATGCAAAAGGCACCATGGTGGTAAAGTTGAGCAGCTGTGCAGCCTTGTATATCTCCTTTGAGTGCAGGGTGACAGGGTACAGTCTTTCCCTGCTGCATGACCTCATGCACCGAAGTCAGAGTTCTCACCTCAACCTGACTGCATCTCACACAAGGGGGCCAGAAGCCTAAAGTTGCCTTGAGACATGAACTTAAGCAGCAGAGGTCCTCTGAACAGCAGAGGATCACAGGACTTCTCAAGCCTGTCTTCAGCTTTCATGTTCGACTTTACCATTTCTTTTTAAAACCTCAGGCAGATGCTGTGTTCATAACAATTCTCTAGTGGTTGATGAATACATGCTGATCATTTCACACTGAAATAAAGGAGAGATGTATATCCCGCTGCTGTCTTCATGGGTGTTGGATGTGACAGACAAGCCTTTCTACTTTTCTGGTCTGCAATGTGTAACACTGAAGGTTGAATCAACATCACAAATTTAAATTGGAACTTCCAATTCAGCTATAGGCTCCTCTCACTTTTATGCATTCATTTAGCTCTTCAGGAGCCTAGCCGCCCAAGCCAGAACAGTGATGAAGTTGTCCTGTGTCCAAAAAATAAGTATGGGAATGATAAGAAACATTTTCTTCCTGCAATTCCCCTTTCCAACATACCTTGCTTGCTTCTTTATCCTTGGTCCCTCTCCGCCGCTGACACGAGCCCTGGGCTGGGGCTACGATCAGAGACATTATCTCACTGGTCTAAAGAGACTCGTCACAGTGAGTCACGAGTCACAGACTCATCACTTTGCAGTGGAGTCATCAAATAATTGAACTGAAACTCACTTACAAATGATCCCAACTTTCAGTCACTGCTGATCTTGGGAGGAAGCTGGAGTTCTGTATTCACCATCCCCTGTCCGAAACAGTAAGCAACAAATTAGCTATCCAAACAAGGTCTGAATATAAGAGGACTGCACAAGCTGCTGATCAGCTGGTTTAGTCAAAAGTAAGGACAGCCAAAAGCACCTGTGTGAACTGTTCACTTCCTTGTAAGCTTGGCGCTGCCGTTCCCTTGGAAATCCCCTGGCACGGAAAGCAGAACTCAGGCACACGAGAAATAATAGCACTAGAAATGCAGGCACCTAAGGAATTTTGGTGTTTTCACATTTTAGCAGATGAAATTGTGGGGCTCAAGGCTCAGCATCATGTGTATCAGATTTAGGTGTCTGTAATGGCAAGAGCCATCATCTAATCATCTAAAATCTAGTCATGTGGTCTGTGAAACTGAGCTACTGCCCATGAAATCCTGAGAGAAGGTTGTCCAGGAAGCTAAAACAGTTTTAATACAAAACTATTTTACTACTAGATTGATTTCTATATATTTTTCATGTTACTTTTTTGTTGCTCTTGATTTACCAGTGATTTCAAATATAAGTTGTCAGAACTTGTTTTTCACCCCTAAATGCTTACAGATACTAAGCCCAGAACTAAAAAAAGAATGAAACGATTAGAAGCAGCTGTTGCAGGTACCTCCTGCATGTGTGTTCAAACATGTTTGAACTCTTTCCTGTGTAAGAATTACAGGAATCAAGATGAATTTTGGATATATCAGCACATTTATGTCTCTTTCTGGTTATCTGTGATCACAAGGATGCAGGCTTCAACCGTTTTAACAAAGGTCTGGAATTCTTCACAAGGTGGTTTCAGCACCCTGAAAGCCTCCTCTAAGTAGTCAGCTGCTATTTTCTGGCTTTTCTTTATGGATCTCTGTTCTTGAAGGATAGTCTGTAGGAAAACAAAGAGTGAAGTGCGGGAGGGAGGAGAGTGAAGCCCGAACTGTTGTGATGTTTCACTCGAGGAGGAGCTGTCTTCTGTGGTACTTGGTGTTTCATATTGTTGTAGTATCTTCAAAATATCGGCATACTCCACAAGAAGTTCTGATACTTGGAGGGATAAGGCAGGTGAACTCAATAACGGATGAACCGCAGACTCCACTGTGTCAGGCAAATTGCCATGTTTCAACATCACTGCAATGAGTGTACCTGTGATGCTTTCTACCACCTCCTTGTAATTCTCATAAACTTCCTTTATGGCTGTGATCTTGTCCTGCAGGGAGGTGGTGGGATCAGCAATGTTATCATACAAACTGGGGCTGATGCTTCCCTGTAGATCTTTGTCTTTTGTTTCCACGGTGGCTTGCATCTCTTTCAAAGCACTGACCACGAGCTCCAGATTCTCTTTAATGCTGAAATGCTCTTTTACTGGCATGATGGAGAAGTTGGTGCCAAGATGTGCATTGAGGAGTCGGAATATTGTGTTGGTTGAAGAGACATAGATGTACACTAAGTCATGCAAATTCTCGCAGGCCTCAATCAGCCTATCTTTATCACTCTTCAGACCAAGGGCTAACATTTCTGAAGTGGAGTCTGACTCTAAAAAGAAAAGAGAAGAAATACAGAAGACACAGGGGAATAAAACTGGATACATTGTCAGCTAGAATGTTACATTTCTGAAACCAGTATTGCAAGGTATCAACCCACCCTTCCCCAAGACATTACAGTTAGAAGAAACATAGAATAAAGCTCTTTGTCAGCCTTTGCAGGGGTTTTACTAAGCAGGCCAGCAAAATATGGTGTAAACACCCGCAAGTATTATTACTCTTATGGCTGCAGGAAGTACCCCTCTGACCTTCAGCATGAAATTTAAAAAGCAATGGAAGTGTTGTAAATTAATTATTTTTGCCTTTTGGTGTTCATTGGTAAATTTATGGGAGTCCTAGCAAACAATCTACTCTACACCATCTTTAGAAATACAATCTTTCAGTTTGTATATACTGGTGCATCTACACAGAATTAAACCCATATTCTGGGGATGGGGGGAATAGACACAGCAAAGTCAAATGCATCAGATGTCTATATTCAACAGACAAAGCAACTGAAGGCTGAGTAATGCAATGTTTTGTCAGGCTACAGTTTCCTGTGAAGTTAGCGATATCTCTCAGTTCAAAGAGGGAGTAGGTGTTGCAAGCATCCCTTGATAGGTGGAAATCCAAAACATTTTCCTTGCTTGGCCTCCTGTCTTGCTACCATTTTGACTACTAAGGAAGTTATGCCCTTCTGCTTGTGCCTGAGAAGTCTCTCAAGGGACTACTGCAGGTACAGTCTTGGGACAACACGTGGCCGAGGGACTTCTGATGTTGGCTTTGCTTGTGCCAGAGCCCTGCAAAGCCAGACTGGTCACAGCAGACATGTTTCATCAGCTATTGCTGTGGTTGGAGGTGCAGTTAGATTGTTCCCCTTCCCATAGCAAATGTGATCTAAAGTTGTGTAAAATGGTGAAACTGATTGTAGCCTCTGCTGCTGTTCAGCCAAAGCTGTTTCTGGGACTCCAAACCACTTCTTCCTCTCTGATGGCAACAGAGGAGAGGACCTGGGAAATTGCAGCAAGGAAGGGTGACAGACACTCCAAATGAAGTCCTTCCCCCAAACTTAATAGCTCTGAAACAATAGCTATTAATTTTCCCTAAAGGCCTGGAGTAAAGAAGGAGCAAAACTGCTTGCTTATTGTTTAAATGATTTTCTGCCATGTTCCAAACAATAGAGCAGGGACTCGAGAAGAATTTGCATCCACTGTAAACCCTGAAGACCTGAAATCACTTTTCAGCCTACAAAATGTGACATAGAGGCAGTTGCCAGCCTGATTAATTCAATTTAGTGCAATATTGGAAGAAGTATTTCAGGACTATGTGGCATTCTCAGTTAATAACAGGAGTCACAACTAATTGACCATTGCAGAAATGTACTAGTTAAATTATTAGTGTTCTCTCTCAGCTCATCTTCTCATGCCCCCTGAAATCAGGGAGAGTTTGGTACTCTGGCTCTGTGTTGAATAGAATAGCTCATCTTTCAGGGGAAAACAAGCTTGCAGTTTCAGAGTACTCATTCTACGATTGATCTTTGACTTTCATTTGAAAGTCAACCATTCTCTACTAGGGAGACAGCATTGATGACCAGACCCTAGTGGGCAGCAGGTCCATCTTTCTAAGGATCAGAGCATGGAAGATTTCCAGCTTCGATGAAGGCAGAAGTACAAGTTTGTCTCGCTGAGACAGACAAAGCCTGTTTTCACTGTGTGTCATATCTGTTTTTCTATTTGTGTGGGATTGTTTGACCTTTCATCCATAATTCCCAAGGGTACAAAACCAGTCATGGCAACAATTCATTATTTAAAGGAATAGCTGCAAGCAATAGTGGGTTTTGTTTATACTTATAAACAACAGAAATTTATAAATCCCAGTACAAAAACTAATCCTGTATCTGTAACATGGACTAAGCACTGTCCATGCTTTATGAACTAACTACAGAAGTAGTTCCATCCTCTTTCAGCCATGGCTGTAGCTACCTGTGATGGTACCTTTGTCACAGGCAGAGGGATTCAGGCTGTGCCTAGTCTCTGCAGGAAAAGGCAGCCTTTGGAGGACCTAACAAATGGGAACTAGCATGAAATAAACTGAAATGTGTTAAAATTGAAAGGAATGGGAAAGGAGGAAGAATATGAAATGAATCTGGGTAAAAAACACACAATAGAATTAACAACAAGCAGGCAGGCCACAGGACACAGCTAAAACCCAGCCTCTGTATCCCTAACTCATCACATGCTGCTGGAAACCACCAGAGGAACACAGGGGAAAGAGGATGGAGTCAGTGTCCCGTACACATTCAGCTGATTGCAAGAGCACTGAGACAAAATCAGGTAGGTAGTCTAAATGTCTAATTGGAAAAGCTTCTGGATAAAATTTCCCTGGAACTGGAGAAGTAGTCAGAAATATGGAAACATATGTGGCCTGCCTAATTCTAGAAAGCAACTGTAAAAACTAGCAAAAGCGTTAATGTGAAGATTAAGACCTAATTTTAGCATTAAGAAACAAAATCTGGAGTAGTTATTGGAAGCTGCATAATCATGCTTAAAGAACAGATACTAAAAGTCTCCTCCACACCTGCCTAGTATATAAAGTGTTTGTTTAAATGTTATTCCTCTTAGAACATTTTGTCTTCTCAGTTTCTACAAATAAGGAAAAACATATGACTTTTCAACAAAACATCACTAGACTGGAAAGGTTCTAATATCACACTGAGTCAGAGAGCAAGCCAGCAAGATCCCTGAGGCAGAACTGATAGGAATTCTTACCTTGTATTGACATGGCTTTATGTTTCCTGAAAATCACACCTTTACTGTATATGTACTTTGCTCCCCCCAGCTTGAAGGAAAAGAAAGATGTGTTAAAGAGTTTATTTTCTTCACAGAGCTACAAGGTAAGTAGCTGGAAGAAATGTACAGTACTGTGCAATAACATTGTAGAAAAAATTATCTTCAGTCTGGCTTGTATTTCAATACTGAGACTAAAAGTTGGCCAGGCAACTGTTGAAATTGTTCTGTTTTTCTACAGTGATCTTGTGGGGGAGGGTGTGTTGAGTAAAATACAGCTGGATCAGCATCACATGATTTGCAGTTAGCAGATAATGCAAAAATTACAAAGGACCAAAATGGCACAAAGGTATCATTTAAGAAGAAAAATCTAGCTGGTTTCCTACACAGAACTACTTGTAGCTATAACTGTGATATAGAGGTACCATGAGCAAGAAGTTTGTCTTGGAAAAATGAAATGTGGAGCACTGCATAAAAATGGCCCAGATTTGCAATAAGAGGGATGAGAATGCTATAAGTACCGACAAAGACATGAGTCATCCTACTCATTCATAGATTGCCCCTCTTGCAAAGTAAGACACATACACTTAAGTGAAAATCATGCTAAAGGTTTTTTTACTTTGTGATGGGTTGAAGTGGCACAGAGATGACTACAGAAGCTTAGTGATGAGGAGTAACTCTAGGCTCACTGGTAACTCAGCCACTTTTGGACTCTGCATATTGACAGGCAGGTGATGAAGAAAAATATATTAAATATAACCTTCTGCTGACAAAGCGGTGGTGGCTCAGAGGAGAATAATGATCATAAGGATTAGACAGAAGTGTTTAGGGGGGTGAAAAAATAAAGAAGTTAGATTTTGTGTTCTGATCTGTAGAGCAAGAAGGGAAGGACATATTCTGCCCAACCATGTCCTAGGAGCTTGGTGAGCACCTGCTGGTATTAGCTCCACACAGGACACCTGGAGTATGGAGAGAGTGGGGCTGCACAAGGAAGGCTGTCCCTGCAAACTGGTGCATGGGGTTCCAAGGCAGTCTGCCATCACAGACATCCAGCTGGAGTAGGTGCACCTGATGGTGCTTACACAGCACGCTGAACATCATGGGGGTGTGTGAGTGTCTGCAGCTGCTTAAAGTTCACAAATGAAAAAACAAGGGGGAATCAATTACAACATTAGGGACGTGAATAAACAATGAGGGAACAGGAGCTAAATATGAGGGATAGAAACATGGTGGGAGGTGTGTGTGAGGTGATATAGGTTAGGATGGGTTTATTGCAGATAGTTTTACTATTCTCTGTGAATTTCCAAGTGTGAGTTTATTAGAATAAACACCAAGTACTTATATAGTAACATTTTTCCTCGAATGTGAGAAGAAATAAGCTACATTGGCACCAAACACTCTTACAGTGATACAGGCTGTGCCCACTCTACCAGTCATCATAATTGTTTAAAAATCCCATGCTACTAACTGAAAAAAATAGGCTGATACAAAAGTGTGTCTAGAACAGGCCTTTCATTTGCACAGCTTATTTGTTTATTTTAGATTTTGCTGATTAGATGAGATTGTTCCAGCTGTTATTGAACTACTTCAGCTTCTACCACCTTCAGTTTCCACAGTGAAGAATTACTTACGTTAATTTTACCAATCTGCTAATTACATATATTTTTTTTTTGCTATTTTTGTTGCTTTGAGTATGCTCAATGTCTGATAAGATTATTTTGCAATAATTTGGCTAAAGAACAAAACAAGACTTAAGATTTCTATATTTACAAGCTATGCCTTGGGACTTGACATGCTGAGTATAAAGAGAAGCAGTGAGGCTGAGATAAAGGCTATTTCACTGCTCTTTAAGGGATAGGGTTCTGGGTGCTGAACAGAGTAAGAGATTTCTTTTTTCTCTTGAAGTAACCTATTTCTGAAGAATGGCGCTGAGTGACCTCCTGTACCCAGATAACCCCAAGAGAAGGCAAGAATTGATCCATCTGCACCAGGAATTGCTTGACTGCATGTCCACAAATTTCCACGCAACAAATGAGCTGGCTGGAGTATTGAATGAACACCTGGGCTGTACCATTACCCGCATTCAGATGAGAGAGAGCGGCACCGTCAAGGAAAACTGTGACACTATGATTCAAGCAATGAGTGAGATTCAGCATCAGGTACAGAAGATTGATAGCGACATGAAGGAAAAACTGGAGCCTGTGCTGTACCAGAAGCTCTACGACATCAAAGAGCCTGAGCTGGCGAAAATTGCAATAGCCCAGAAAGTTTTTTCAATTGTTCTCGGAGAAGCGACTTCAACAGCTGGGATGGTTGCTATCAAACTGCTTGGCTCCAATCTTATGACTCTCACGGTGAGCAAGCTCGTCAGTCTCCTTGCGCAGATCGGGGCATCTGTTCTCGGGGGAATCAGCATCACTGTTCTTGGGCTTGGCATTGAAATGATCCTCCATGCCATCCTGGGAGCGGTGGAGAGGAATCAGCTTCTGACAGCTGTGAGAAGCTACGAGAAGCACCTGGCTGAGTTTAAAGCAGCTTCAGAAAAGTACCAGCGTGCCATACGTGAAGTGACCTCTTTGGTGAGACAGCAGGTCCAGTGAATGAATGTCACAGTTCTCTCTTCTGCTGTGACAGCTGCCACAGCAGCTATGTCTGAACATTTTTTTTCATTATGGTAAATGAACTACTGATGGCTTTTTTTCTTATTAGAGGCAGCAGAGCAAAAGATGTGACAGATCAGGGAATTGGCACTGAAATATATTAGTAGGGAATGTGCTTATAGGTGCTTCTGGGAGGCAATGCTTCCAATATTTCATACCTTTGCTTCAGCTGTTCTCTGAAATTCATTATAGTTAACCTTGAACTGTCATTCATCCTGATAACAATAATATTCGCTGGTGGAGCAATAGTGTTGAGGTGTGTTTTTTCTCTTTATGTTTTTCTGTATCAAAGATGACAACATGATGGGAGAAAACAAACTCAACAAGCCAGTCCATGTCATCACCTGGAGGGCTCAACAGGACAGCTCTGGTTGCAAAACTCTTAGCGTGATTTAGTGCTGCTAAATCTGATAAACTGAATTCCCTGTTTGTTGAGCTGCTTCCAAGGACTAGCTGAAGCATATTTAACTGCTATTTCCTGCCCACCCCTCCCTAACAAGCCAGACAGAGATCTTCTTTAAATAAACTCTAATCCCAGTAGACTAGGAGGTAAGAGAAGCAGGGGCCTAGAAACAAGCACACACAACCTTGCCCCAACCTTGCCCCACAACTGAGAGAAATCAGCTGTAGTGTTCCAGGCATGAATAACCTCTTATGCTCAGTTATGCCCCACTCCTGCAAACCCACAGGTAAATACTTCTATGCAGAGTCGCTGCTCTTGTTGCTTGACATGGGACTATACACAAGTGTCTGTAGGATTACAGCCTTATTAAAGCCCTAAATTTATTTTCACGTGCTTTACCCAGTCCCACCAATGTGGGACTGCCAAGAGCATGCTCAGAGTCTGCATTTCACGATATGCTACCAAATGTTCTTACTTTTCGGTTCTTAAAAAACAAAGCTGGAAACAAGAACATGATTTGAAGTCTCCTGCTCTGATTTGCTGTGGTCTGATTTTTTTTTTTTTTTGCTTTGATCTTTGGGAAAAAAAAAGTTAATTAAAAAAATTATAAAAAATGTAGCTGAATATTTTAAATCCTCTCTTTCCCGCACTTTGGGGTTTTTTTTGTGTTCTCTCTGAAAAACCAATCTTAAATCAAATAATGAAAAAAGATTAAAATCTTCATTATAGCTGCAATTTATAAATTCCTTTAAATATCCACGACAGACTAATCTAGCAGGATTGTGTATAGATTCCTTTTTTAGTACCATCTTCCCTCATACTAAAGGCATACCTAAATGCATACTTTTAATTAATATTCAATATTAGCAATATAACATGATTATATTAATTACTAGGTCGTGCCTGTAAAAGTAAAGAGAAGGGTGAGATTACAACAGGGAAGCTCTCTCATAACCCTTCCACTCCGGGTTTTGGTGGTTTCATTTGGTTTTTTTCCCTACTGTTCCCACTTTTAATTATCTTTTCTGACTCCTCTCTGCTTTTGTGTTCAAAATCCACTAGATGGCAATGCAGCTGTTGGCTCTCAAGCAGCTCTGCCAGACACAGGGGAGAAAGGCCAGGGTTCAAGGAGCATGGATGGGTGCCAGAGACTGACAAGCTGGGAGCAGCACAAGCCACAGTTTGGGTGATGTGACTGAGGAGAGGAAATTCAGAGGAGGCAAAAAGCAGTGCCTTGCCTCGCAGGAGGTATTGTGTTAGGTGACACGGTGACTTAAAGCACCATTTGTGTGATATCTCCCTTCTCCTGACACAAGTGGCACTCAGTTTAGAGGTACTTGTTTAGAGGCAAGAGACTGTCAATCAGCAGAACAGCAATATTTGAGTGTTGGAGAGGCAGGAGGTCCTGGCTCCTGATGACTTTCTATTTGCAAATGTACATTTTAATTTAGGAAGAAAAAACACCAGCTCTATGCATCTTTGCGATATTGCCAATCGCTGCTGTATGAGAACAGAGGAGTCAAATGAAACCACATCTGTCCTACTTCTCAGGCAGTTTGTCCGCATTTTCTTGAAAGCAAATTCCAAGTAGCGTCAGAAGAACCGCTATGAGGAACATAAAGATATACATTTTCTATTCACCTCTGGATAAATCCTTGTTCCTAGTGGGCTTAAAGGAAAGATGGCTTGCCTGCAACAGCAGGTGTGGCAGGTGTCCTCATGTTCATGAGATGGTGGAAGATGCTGAAGGCTGGCGGGTGGCAGCCTGTCCCTCTGCTTATGAGGTAGGAAGTTGTGAGCTCACAGAGGCTGGGCCGACATCCCCAGTCACCTAGGAAAGCTGCCCATGACCTTATAGAAAGGTATGGCAACATACCTTGCTATGGTTTTGAGCTAAAAAAAATAATTATCACCTTGAGACATTCCTAAACGCTTTCCCTCAACTCTAGCAATAAGAAGATCAATGGGATTTACTTGCAATACTGACAGATATATATTCAAGTTGAGTGCAGTATGCATTTATCTGGCTAGATGCAGGGGAGAGCAGCCAGTGGAGCAGAAGCAGCTTAGCTTTGTTTCTGCTTGGGAACTGAAACTGTCCCACAAAATCATTCCTGCTCTCTCTAGCCCTCTGACCAGTCTTACACTTGTTCCACTAAAGATGTCCTAACCAGTCTGATAATGCTTCTCCTGTAGACTCGCTGGAGCTGCCTCTTGGTGTGACAGAAACACCAAGTGAAAAACGTGATAGAACTATTGCCCTCCAGGTCAGCAGATATTGCTGGGAGAAAGCAGTGAGGGCTGCAGCAGTAACACTGTCCCCACTGAGCCCAGTACTGTCATGACAGGACACCCCAAGCCTTGTGAGGAGCAGCCAGTCTGCAAAGCCTCAGCTGTCCCCTTCTCCAGTGCCATGGTACATGACAGGGTTGTGCATGGCCATAGTGTTTCCATTACGCCCTTTCAAGCATTCTCCCTCTGCTTAGTCTGTTGTTGTGGACAAAGGATTAAGATATAAAACTGTATAATATGCTTGTTCCAAATGAGAACAGCCCCAATGAAGAAAAGAAACTACATCAGGCAAAACCAGTCTAAGCTGCTTTCAAACCTGTTTAGAAACACTGGATGGTTGCAACCTGCAACACATTCTTTCTGGTAAGGAGAACAAGAAGAGGCACAAGGTGGGGATGACTCTGCTGTGTACATGGTGAGCAAGACTCCCTAGGTGCTGAGAGCTCCCAAAGCCCCGCTCTGAGGACACCCAATTTGGATGATGTGCAGTCTGTGGCTAATGTTGGCGTTAGCGCGATGCGCAGCTTATACTCTTGCTCTTACCCACCCTGCAATGATTCTTCATAAAGCTCCAAGTTTGCCAATTAAGTCTCCATTATTTGAAAAACCGTAACAACATTGTATTGCATCTGCCCAGAGCTAGGTGGTCTACAAATGCTGCTGAGATCAGACCAGCTCTGCTCCCGGTGCACAGAAAAAATGTCCTTTCTACACCTCCCTCCAGCTTGTCAATTCCCTAGGCCTGCACCCACACTTTATTGTTTGCCCTCTGCTTATTCACATTGATGCAACTGGTATCCAAGGAGATATTCCATGTGTCTTTATCCTGGTTCTTTATGTGCCTGGGGACTTTCGCTGGGAGAGGCACTTTGGACAATGAGGTAGAACAGTAGCCACCAAGTGTCCACCAGCCTCTACAAAGGTAGTCACCAGTTCACTGCAGGGGCTTCTGTGACAGGGGAGACTGCAGGAAGAGACGAGTAAATTCTGTGGTCCCTTCTGGAACCAAACTAGCCCTCCCGTTCTCTTTGTATGGCCTGAGCTGCCGGCTGGATGTCACCCAGCCACTTTTCTCTTGCAGTCCCCTGAAACAGCAGCTGGCACATGAGCCAAACAGAGCGCTGCCAGCCACTCACGGGGGAGCCAAACCCAACCAGAAACGCAGGTAACACCTAAGGAACACCTAACAGGCACTCCTGCTCCCTCAGTTCTCCGCCTTCACTCCGGAGGCTTCTCATATGCCACTCAGCTCCACCTCGTTCCAGGCCTCGGGGGACGGGTCGCGTTTTGTAGGCTCTCCCCAGCAGAGAGCGGGGGAACAGAGGCCCTACCGAAGCGCCTCCCTTCTGTCCCAGACGGTTTCCAGCACCGCCCGCAGAGCTCCCCCCACCCTAGAGGCTTCTTACTCCCCTTACCCCCTCTCAACTGCGCCTGCCCCGGGGCCGGCACAGAGCCGCCAGTCCCCAGCACCCCTCTCCCGCTCCCGCTCCGCAGCCTGAGGGGCCTCTCCCAACGGCCAGCGCCGCTCATGTGATCCCGGCGCGCGCCGTGCCTCAAGCCACACCCCTCTATCCCGCTCCAGCTCCGCCGCCCCCACCATAGAGAGGAGCCGCCGCGCGGGGCAGAAAAGAGCGGCGGTACCATAGAGTTGGAGAGGGCGGGCGCGCGCGCGCTAAAGGGCCTCGCTTCCGGAGCGCCGTTCGGCGCGGCGCGGCAGTCGCGCTTTACGGCAGCGCGCCATTGGGTCCCCGTTGAAGATGGCGGTGGGGCCGTGGCGGCAAGGAGCGAGGGGGTTATAGAGGCTGCTGCAGCGGGAGGGAGCCGGGACGCCCCGGCCGGGCGGAGGGGTGAGAGGAGCGGAGGGGAACGGGACGGAATAGGGCTGGGCGGGGAAGGAGAACGGGAAGGGAAGTGAGGAGAAGGCGGCGGTTTGCGCTCTTTCTCTTCCTCCCTCCGGGGGGGGGGGGGGGGGGGGAGACTTTCGTGTGCCTCATGGGAGACTGTCTGCCTCGTTCTCCAGTGGCCGACAGAATCGTAAATTTTGTGGTAGGGTTCTCCCCCTTCCCCCCCCCCCCCCCCCCCCCGCNNTGGTTGGGTTCTCCCCCTTCCCCCCCCCCCCCCATCGGCTGTTAATTTGTGTTAACTTGCTTTGTGTCCTAAAAAGATTTGGGATCTGGGTTCCAGAAGTTTATTCTTTTCCTCTTTACCATTTAAATGTTAGAAATCAGGGAAATGCGGCATCCAGATGTAACTCCTGCTTCTATTCGGAGAGGTTTGCATCTAAGGAAATGATAGTGTCTTGCAATAAAATCGACAAAATCTAGTAAGTAGGAAATACGTTACTGGTGATGAGAAGTCATGGGGTGCTCTTGGAAACATCAGGCCAACTGTGAGCATAGCCCAGTAGTAAGAGCTGTGGGCAAAGCTCGGTAGATTTTTGCTAGTTAGTATGTTCAACGTGTGCTTATTTTGGGAGTTTGTTAGGAACCCCTTCTGCCGGGCCTTGAAGCACTAAACGAGACACTGTGCTTGAATTTACTTTTAGAAGGTAAGAGAAGGCATATTATTTAGTAGTTTGAAAGTGGCATCTTCTGAAATTAGGAAGAAGGATGCACATGGCTACTGTGGTGAGGCAGCAGAGAACTTTGGACTGAACTTGTGAATACTTTCACTTTGTTTGCAAAAGAACAGCATCCCATTAACTCCCAAATTTCAGAGGGTGTTTTAGGTTTTGGGGTACAATCTGTTATATGCTGTGTTGTGTGTTTTTTTCCTTTTTTTTTTTTTTTTTCTTTGGATGGTGTTTTGGCAAGGAAGTAGGGATGAAGGTGCAGGGAGATTATAGCTGTGAGAGAGACAAAATGACTGGTTGTAGTTTGGACACTTATGTAGTCTCCTGCAAGTTGAAGAAATGCCTAAAGACAGGAAATAATTATTTCCAGAATAACCTTCTCTGCTTATCATAAAACAGTTTGAAATAATACTGATGGAGGTAGAGAGCATAAGGGCAATGGTACAGTAGTGGTGTATGAGGAGGAGAACATGATGTGGGTAAATTGAAGAGCTTTTATAAGAGTAAAGGAAAAGCGAGAAGGACTCTGATATGCTCTTAGAAAAAGAATGTGTGTTTCTCCCTCCCCGGTGCACTCTGTAGTTTATACAAGTAGGTTCCTGGTTTGAGTCTTGGAGTGATTAACAATCTTGTTGATGTTTAAAGTAGCTACTTAATTAAATAGTAGTACTTAGTTAAAGTAGGATGATTTTGATGTGAGTGTCTGAGCTTGTAGTAGCATTTGAGAACGTTGTGAGTATTTGAGGGAGCAACTTGGTACATGGAAAGGAAAAATAAGCATAATCAAGCTACTGGTGCATAGGACCTGAAACCATGTTATCTTTTCCAGGTCTCTCCCTCTTTTTAAAATTTCTCTTTTGAAGTGGAAGGAAAGAAGTCAAAATGGGGCGGAGATCTACATCATCCACCAAGAGTGGGAAGTTTATGAATCCCACAGATCAGGCCCGTAAGTATCCATGAAACAGAAGCAAATGGGAATGGAGTGGTCTTAGGGAAGCAGATAAAAAGCTTTCTCTGAAGATAAGATGCTCCCTTGTGAATCAGAACTGAATTTCCCTGTCTTGAAAAGTATTATCTTGGTTTTGGCTGGTGTAAACATTTCTTGACAAGGCTGCTTGCTTGCATGCTCATGTTTCTCTGCAGTATTTTCCCTTAGTTTTTTACTGTAGTTATCAGTGTTCAAAGGTCTTTATACTTAGCTGTTGGCTAAACTGCTGCTTGAGACGTTGTTAGTCTGTCTGAGGCTGGAATTTGAGGAACATGTCAAATTTTGCAAGTTGTCTGGTTAGATGAGGAAATTTCCTAACTCTGTTTTCCCTTTTGGTAACATGCTGGATGTTATTGGTGCTAAGCAGACAAAGAAAATCCAGACTTCCGTGGTGAATATGCTTTATTTTATATGTGCATTCAAAGCCAATGTATTTTAAAAATCTGGTTTTGGCTCTATTTCGGCTTCTAGGCAGCAATCCTTTCATGACTGCACATGCATCACTAAGACTTTTGTTGCCTATTGTACTTTTCTGTATAGAAACACCCCTGCTTCTGGAGACACAAAGACTCTTTATCTCCTTTATTTTCTGTATAACACATATGGAATAGAAATCTGTTTCGTGCTGTATTTCACTCTCACTGAGAAGATAAGTATATAAGTTACAATTTCTGTAAGATGAACGAACTGTTGAGAAACAGCACTAATCTCGATGAAGGAAAGATTATTCATGGATATGGTTGTCTCCTTCAAGTTGTTATTTTCTCTTTCCCCCTCCTCTCTAGGGAAGGAAGCTCGGAAAAGGGAACTAAAAAAGGTAAAGAAAGAGATCAGAAATGTTTATTTGGCATATGCTGTTCTATATATCATGTTTGTGGTCGTAATGAACTGTGCCTGATGAGTAGACAAGAGATGTTTTGTTTGATATCCTAAGATTGACTTTGGAAAATACAGTCAAAGCAAGGACTTTTAAGTAAAAATAGATAGAAATATTGTTTTGAGTAACTGTATCCCGTCATCCGCTATTTTTTAACTTGTGATGATTGTAGCTTTTTAAAACATGATTGAAAGTACTTGGGAATTAAAAACCCCAACCAAACATCAATAAATTACCCAAGACTCACATACTTTTTAGTGTGTTTTACTGTATAAGTTTTATCAGTTTTTTTATATTGTTGATTGTGTGTGTCTTAATTAGAGTGAATAAATTATAGAAGGATTTGTAAATAGCAAGATAGTGGAATTAAAATTCCCAGAAGTTTTAATCACCTTTGCTGCTGATTTGTTGGTTATGGTTAATATTTGCAGGGCATTTTGAGGCTTTTTTTCTGTAGACTGGGAATATCAGAAGTGTTTAAACAAATGTTCTGTCTCTTTCTCCTGTGACACTTTTCTGATCTGCTTGATCTCTGATTTTCTTAGAACAAAAAGCAGCGAATGATGGTACGAGCAGCTGTACTGAAGATGAAAGATCCGAAGCAGATTATCCGGGACATGGAAAAATTGGATGAGATGGGTGAGTGAGAGGTATCAGGTGTTGGACTTAGGCAGTGGCTTCTGTAGGAGGGGCTACTAGGAGATTAAAATAGTGTAGCTTTTTTCCTTTCCTGTTGGAAGGGGAGGTTCTGTGAAAAATTGGGGATTGATTGTGATTTGAGGTGATATGGTGCCATCAAAGATAACTTTTTTTTTTTCCTAAGAAGATGGCTGATAAAAAGAATGAGTAGTATGTGTGAGAGTAACTTAGAATTGAAGGAGGGGATTGTCATAAAGCTGAAGACATCCTGAAGATAGGGATTGGAAAGTTGTTTGCTTTGACATTGTTTGCTTCCTCACAGTTGTGCAGTGGAGTAACTTAGGATTTTTTGGGTTGTGTTTTTTTTTGCTGTCTTGGATTAGAGTTTAACCCAGTACAGCAGCCACAACTTAATGAAAAAGTCCTAAAGGATAAACGCAAAAAGCTGCGTGAGACTTTTGAGCGCATCTTGCGGCTCTATGAGAAGGAGAATCCTGACATCTATAAAGAACTGCGCAAATTGGAAGTGGAGTATGAGCAGAAGAGATCACAACTCAGCCAGTATTTTGATGCTGTCAAGGTAATGCTTATTCTATTTCACAATTGTAACTATGGCAGTGTGTGCTATTTGTTTGCTCGTTAGGTGTGATGATTGCAAAGGAAGGGGAACTGTGGAAGAAGCCAGTGTATATGTTAGGTGGCCCATGTTAAGTACGTATATTAATTGGCATGGTATCTCTGGTTACAGCATTTTAGTGAGGATAGCATGGGGGTTGTCAAGTCTGTATGTCGGATACTGATTTCATTCAACAAGAAAATTACAAGGGAAAAGGAAGTTTATGTTGTAAATGAAAAATTTTGAGTTGTTGTATATCAAAAAGAGAGTGAGCCTGTGAGTGTGCAGTTGATATTTCTGTGAATTTCTGCTAAATCTGTTGCTGGAAATAATGAGAATCCTTAAGCATTCCTTTAAAAAGCTTTCCTTCATATTCTTCCCTCCCATGTTGGAGAACATAAAGTTTTCCAAGTCCAAGTATCTGTATGATTTTTCTGTTTTTTCCTTTTTTTTTTTTTTTGTTTGTTTCCCCTTTCTTTGGAATATACAACAGCCTGTGATTTGTGCCTTCCTAGGTACTTGGAAAATACAGATGTACTTGTCTGCCCCTTTGGGGGCTAAAGGTCTGAAGGGAGATGGAAACTTGATTGGATTTTGACTAAAGCCTCTCATGGGTGCACTGCATGTGCTTTGTTTTGTGTTGAAAGCTTTTACTGATGACTTTTTTCCCGAATGTCTTTCATGCACTGCTGCAAGATAATATGCCCTAAGAACAGGCACCTTTGGCAGGTGGTGGCAGGTCCCGTGTGTTCTGTACTCTGAAAGGTCATGAGGTTGTGCAGCACCTTCTGTGGGAGTAATCCATTATCTCTTTTTTTCTTTTTTTTTTTTCTTCCTTTTTTTCTATTTTTCCCCAGAATGCTCAACATGTTGAAGTGGAAAGTATCCCCTTACCAGATATGCCACATGCTCCCTCCAACATCCTCATACAGGACATTCCCCTTCCAGGGGCCCAACCACCTTCTATCCTCAAGAAGACATCAGCCTATGGGTAAGTGGAAGAAGAAACTTGGAGGGGAAGTAAAAAAGGACTTCTCTTATTACTGGGAAGGAGCTGGGGGTAGAAGCAAAGGTAACATTGACTAGCAGAAATCAGGAATTTGTGTGGGAGTGAACTGTACTTTCTTTTAACCAAAACCCTTTAATCTTTCCCTGCTATTACTGGCTTTTGTTTCAATTGTTTTGAGTAACACACTATGTCTTCTAGCATTTGTCTTTCTGCATCAGAAAAACTTGAAGTCCTGCTAGTTTGAACATAAGCCCTTAAATTGCCATAGATGTGTTATTTTGTCTTGCAGGTATATTCACTTTTAAGCTTCTAGTTTACTTGTGTCCTGGGTTGAGGACAGGACTAACTTCTTTGCTAATGCTTGGGAAAACTGTGATTTTGGAAGAGTCTAGTGCTTGAATTTGTGAAAATATGTATTTTATAGCCAGCTAGGCTATGTGGGATTCAAGGTCTTGGTGTTTGAGCATTGCCAGGTGCAGGGACAAGGAGGAGTGAGGCCTGGGGTCTTGACCCAAGGTGTCCAACGGGATTATTTCATGCCATGAGCATCACATCCAATATAAATAAGAAAGTTTGCTGCATAGCTCAGTTTCTCCCTTGATGGCAGAAATCCACAGAACTCCTTGCCCCTGTGCCAGACCCCTGAGCCCTTCCCTTCCTCCTGAAGCCATTGTGCTCACAGGGCCTGACATTTGTGGCCCATTGGTGGGAGCGCACAGCTTCCTGCTAGTAAAATTGTCTTGTGTATAATCCTTGTATATTTTAGATCAGTGTCAGGATCAATACTGGTCCTTTAGTAGTATTGTTAATTATTTAGTCTTATCCTATTAAATCTATTTATATTTCAACCGTCGTGTTTCCTTCCTGGGTGTGGAGGGGTCATCGGGTGACAGAGTAATTGTCTAAATGACATTAAATTGTTAGGGGTTTTCTCAAAGCATAACAACTTGTTTATCACATTTCTCGTTCTAGTACTAGTTCTTTCTATTTCTTTCTGACTAACTTTCTGTTTTCACAAACTTTGTGGCTCCTTCATTCTACTTTTTGTGGTGGTCCTTGCTTTTTTTTCAGTCTTCAGTTGCTTTTGTCCGATCTTCAGCAATCATGTCGCTGTATGAGGTTGTAAACTCCTTTGGAAAAATATATACTTCATAAATGTTCATGTTTCTTGTTAGAAGCTGTGTAAGCAGTGATGAGAGAAGGCTAAAGAATCCTATTACGTGTATGTTCACTTAGTTTGTTTCTATTCCTATGTTTCTCTTACTTATTTCCAGACCACCAGTTCGGTCCATTTCTGTACTTCCTCCTCCTGGGCTTGGCGTTCCACGTTTACCTCCAGGCAGGAAGCCCCCTGGTCCTCCTCCAGGGCCACCCCCACCTCAAGTCCTACAGATGTATGGCCGTAAAGTGGGTTTCACCTTGGAGATGGCTCCTCGAAGGCGAGAAGAGGAGATTTCTTACAGTTCTGAAGCAGGTGAGGACTTTGCTATTACTCTCCGGGGTTTTTCTTGACCTCTCTGTCTTGCTATGGGTAGTACTGCCATGAACATAGTGTGCCCTGGATAAGGTATTCTCTGGGCAATATGGGTGTTAATACTACTTGAAGACTTCTCAAATATGTTTCATAATGTCTACAATTTTGTTATCAGCTATATTTTAAAATATTGAAACTTCTAATCACAACTTTCAGATACTTATTTTTTTCTATAGGTTTCACAGATGAGATATTTTCCCATGTAGCCGTTAGAGTGTTGAAACATTGCACGTGTTATCCCTTAAAAAAACCCAACCGTTCTCAGGGAACTCTTCCTTTTTCCAAAAAAAAAACCACAACAACCCCAAACCCCAAATCAAAACAATTACAAAAACTCCAACTGAACCAGGAAATGCTTTTGCTAGGAAAACGTAGGTCCTTCTTTTCACACAGTTACTGTATCATCCTTTGAAATTTTTGTTAATGAATCGATCAGCTTTATTGTATTCCAGAAAGCACCAAAGTATTTCAATGGTTGGTGACAGCTGAATGGAAATGAACTAATGAGTTGCAGATAGGAGTGTTGCCTTCATTTGTTTGCTGTGCAAATTAGCTACCTGGTTAACAGGCAATGTTATAAATAAACTCTCCAAAATATTTTTTTAAGAAAATGTGGTAAACAGTAAAGGCTTGGCAATATGTTGCTGGGGGGGGGAATTTTTCTAACTGTAGACATTCACTGGTGTGAGCAAGAGAATATTTTGTATTTGGAGTTAATGCATTTCCTAATGCTTTGCTTCCTGCAGGACAGCGAGGGCACGATGATGATATGTCCAGTACCAGTGAAGATGAAGGTTATCCTGAGGATATGGATCAAGACAAGCATGATGAGAGCAGCGATGACAGTGACAGCGACAGGTCGGATGCAGACAGTGAAGGCGAGGACTTCCTGCATCGTGATAATGAGAAGGAGAGGGAAGGTGGCGAAGAAAAGAAATCAGGTATGATGGGGGTTTGATTTTTTTCAAAAGAGAAACACTACTTAATAGAGGTTGTGTCTGTTATTCCTGAGTGTAAACAGGAAAAGTAATCTGTTTAGCTAGCTTACTCTATTCTAACTCGCCAAAATTCCGGCTGAAGAATTTTTATTAATGAACAAATCAAAAGGAGGCTATCTGCAAGTGAAGCACCTTTGTTTGGATGGAACAATTTTCTTAGCAGTTGAGTTAACTTAGTAAGGTTGCAAGCCATTTTTCACCTTAAACATTAAATTGGCAAGGTACCCTACAACAGTTAAGCTTCAGTGTAAAATACACTCACTCTTCAGTGACTTGAGCAAGTAAGACAACTTAATCTTAGTTTCATACAGCTACTGGTTTTGAATAATATTTTTTTTCTTGATTGCTTGGTGAAGACCAACTGATGGTGAATCTAGGTTAACGAAGCTTCAAATAATCAGTAAGACCAATAACCCTTATGTAAGGAGCATCATTATGTTAGGATGATACATTATCCATACCAGGTAGCAGTCTTAAATCTATGTAATTTTTTATTATTGTCTTCCCACCTCCCTCCACCCTTGCCTGTGCTTTCCTTCCCCAGGCCATAGTGTACGGTTTGCAGACATGCCTGGCAAGTCACGAAAAAAGAAAAAGAACATGAAAGAACTGACTCCACTTCAGGCCATGATGTTACGAATGGCAGGTGAGTGAAATGGATGTATTAAGTGGAGATAGGCCATTAGGCTTCCAGTGAAGGAAGCCTTTCTGTGGTAAGCTTACTTTGTACAGTTTGTATTGTATGGAGTAAGTATTTCACTGTCACAGTGTAAAATCTGATAAGAATGTGTTATAATATTTCAGCTGCTAAGCTGTGGTTAGGCATTTGGGTTTTTTTAAAAAGTATTTTTAGTCTAGTAGTGTGTGTGTTTTGCACAGCAGAGTTGAAGTTACAGTGGCAACCTATGGGATTTTTTGATGTACCAGGATTTTCTCATTTTTATCTTTCTTAACTTTTAAACAATTGCTCAAACTAAATATGAACCTCTTAGTGAAAAAGGGTGAGATTGTTTGTCACCTCAGCCTATAACGTGTAAGCATTTGTGCTCTCTAAAAATATCTTTGAAAAAATAAATTAACCAATAGAGTGAAGACTTTTTCAGTTAGTTTGTTTTAAAAAGACACTCCAAAGGTACTAGAGTTTCTTGGACATGGGGTTTATATTTATTTTGAGGTCGTGTCCTCATTCCCCCTCTCCCCCCACAAACTCTCATAAACCATAGATCCAAATAGCTGCAGTTTGGGTTGGTAGTAGAAATTTCAGCTCCTACAGGAATACATAGCTCTTAGTGGCAGAGCTCTGTCTAGTACAGTGATTATTTTTTTTTTTCTCTGCTTAACAGTAAGGTGTGGTTGGTTTTCTCTCCTTTAAGTAAGGTTTGTCTTTTTCTTCTTCAATTTATTTGCTTCATCTTTCTTCTTTTTTATTTGATTCTGTGTGCTCAAGTTCTCTTCTCTCTGATGTTCCCAAAGATATTACCTGTGAACTGATTTTATAAGTATGTCTCAATTTCCAGGTCAGGAAATCCCAGAAGAAGGGAGAGAAGTGGAGGAATATTCAGAAGAAGAGGAGGAGGAGGAAGAGGACTCAGAGTCTGAAGAGACGTCACAACAGCAGCAGCAGCAACAACAACTCAGTGAGGAAGCTCTTGCGGAGACTGGGTCATCCACTGCAACCTCCCAGGCACAACAGCAGCAACAGCCTCCACAGGCTGTTGCTCCGAGTCAGATACAGGCACCTCCTATGCCTGGGCCACCTCCGCTAGGACCACCCCCAGCCCCTCCACTGAGACCCCCAGGCCCACCCACTGGTCTTCCTCCTGGCCCTCCACCAGGTGAATATTTGGTTTACTCTGGTTTGAAGGATGCAGGCTCTTGGTACTACAGTCAGTTTATCAGTTTGGGAGTTTTGAAGCTGCGGAATGTGTTGCAGATGAGGTACAGGAGCCCAGTGTGGTACTTGCTGAGACCTGTGTGAGCTCTTCTGTGGTCAGCATGTTGTTGTTCTTGTGCTTTTGAGGCCTCGGGTTCCTGTAGCTGTAATCAGCCTGATGGGCATTGGCTTGTTTGATAAGCCCTAACACTGCGAGGCAGCTGTGGAGCCAGTGTTGGAGTATGAAGACTGAGGCCTGGTGTTATGTGTGTCTTTGGTGGTGTTTTTCTTCTTTCTTGTTTTGTTCCCCTCAAACCCTACAAGATGTGCTAAAGAGGTTTGGGGGTCACTACCTAGTTATTGGCTTTGATGGGGGTTTTTTGGTGGTTATTTTGACCAAGCTGTGTTGTGAAGACTTCTGCGTTTTTACCACCTGATTGTATTTCAGTTTTGGTAGGGAAGAAAACTATCCTCAGATGAAATAAGGACCGAATTTGAATTTATGTCCACACTAGACTGCCTGGAGAGAACTAGCAATGGGGCCAGTCAGTAATGTACTTTTTTATAGTGTTTATATATATTTCTTGAGGGCAAACACTTGAGTTTTTTTGCTTCAGATGAAGTTTATTTTCTGTAAGTTAATGGACTTACACTGGATAAGTGTACCTGTTGTCCAGTATGAAGTGGATAACAGTAACAAGCTGTTTTGTGACTTTTAAAAAAATATATAAATCTATCTCTTGAATTCTTATACTTACATGCAAATATCATTAGTTGGACTGTAGTGAGGAGCAGTATACACAAGGATTTTAATGTATTTTATTCTGTATGTATACTTTAGAATCATAGAATCATATGGGGTTGGAAGGGACTCTGGAGATCATCTAGTCCAACCCCCCTGCCAGAGTGGGTCTACCTACAGCACGTTGCACAGGAACTTGTCCAGGCAGGTTTTGAATGTCTCCAGAGGAGGAGACTCCACCACCTCTCTGGGCATGAGGAGGTTCCTCCTCAAGTTTAGGTGGAAGTTCTTATACTCAAGTTTGTGCCCATTTCTTCTTGTCCTGTCACTGGGCACCACTGAGATAAGACTGTCCTCCTGACACCATCCCTTTATAGAATCATATGGGTCATCTACTCATATGGGTCAATCACATTAGCAATGTGATTTTTTTATTTATTTATTTTCCCCAAGGGGAGCAAGCAGAGGGCAAAAGTTGTCTTTTCCACAGTTTTATTTATGAGATCCCATAGAGGAGGGAACCTCAAAAGAGTTACTTTCAATAGAGCAAAACTACATGTTTCTTCTCAAGCCAGAAGGGCCATCAAATGTCAGAGTGAAAAATTCTTTCACTTTTAGCTGTTCAAATTCTAACAACTTAAGATAAGTAGCAGTTCTCTGCTATTGTTTCATTACATGGGGATGAGCCCTTTGGAAGGTCTGTTTAATCTGGGAGCTGGGTATCATTTGAACAGCTCTCAAGTGCCCGTTGAGGATCTTCAGTATTGGTTGATGGGATAGTTTGGGGTTTTCTTAACCATAACCTAATTTTTTTCTCATTTGTGTGTGTGCTTTCAGGAGCTCCTCCGTTCCTGAGACCTCCTGGCTTACCAGGACTGCGTGGGCCTTTACCTCGACTTCTACCACCAGGCCCTCCACCTGGGCGACCACCTGGTCCTCCCCCAGGCCCACCACCAGGTCTGCCTCCAGGTCCTCCTCCACGTGGACCTCCTCCTCGCTTGCCCCCTCCTGCCCCACCAGGTAAAGTATTCTGTTTGCTTCAGTGCCAAGTCTCTCACAGGTTTATTTTCCCAGTTTCTGCTGTGGTGACAGGAAATCTTACCAGTTTGCCTTTGTTCCTGTCTCTGTGGCTATATCGGGCTGTATCTTTTTCTATGTAATGACAGCAAGTAATTTCATACTGCTGTGTGTAGTCTGGTAGCAAGAAATCTGTCCTCAAAAAGGGAATTTCAGAATTTAAACTTCTGCTGGACTGTTTCTATGTAACCCCTGGGTGCTATAACAGTGTTCCACTTATGGAGTTGGAGATGGGGCTATTTGTTTTTTCTGCCTGGTCAGACATTTCTGATGACTCTGAAGTTCCAGTGGGATGGATCATCAAGAAACTGTATTTTCAGATCATAACTTTAAAATTTGAAAGGGAGCAATACGCAGGCTCCTGTAGCTTTCAAAATGTGACGAACAGCAGCATTTTCAACCCAGCATTGCAGGGTTGAAAATGTTTTCATTTTTTAAAGCCAGTGCTACTGCATCTTGTTGGGTTGGTTTGCTTTATTTTTTTTTTCCTTCTTGGCTTCCCGAGCCTTTGCACTTTTTTGAACAAAGAATTTAAGACTCTCAGGTGTGGAGTCAGCGCATACTTTATTTTCTTCTCACAGGTATCCCTCCTCCTCGCCCAGGCATGTTACGGCCACCTCTGGTGCCTCCCTTAGGACCTGCTCCACCTGGGCTCTTCCCACCAGCTCCCATTCCAAATCCCGGAGTACTGAGTGCCCCCCCCAGCTTGATCCAGCGCCCCAAGGCGGATGACACCAGCGCGGCCACCATCGAGAAGAAGGCTACGGCCACTATCAGTGCCAAGCCACAGATCACTAACCCCAAGGCAGAGATCACTCGCTTTGTGCCCACCGCCTTGCGAGTGCGCCGGGAGAATAAAGGGGCTTCTGCTGCCTCCCAGAGAAAACAGGATGATGAGCCTGCCCTCCCGTTAACCAAAGCTGCCCCCAAGGCCGGATCATCTGCCCCCATCTCTGTACAGACAAAGGATGATGTGTATGAAGCCTTCATGAAAGAAATGGAAGGTCTCCTGTGACCTGTCCTAGTTAGCTTTCCTGCCCCTCGACACAGATCAGACCCCACTGCGGAGGGAGGAAAGGGAAAGGTCCTCCTGCAAGCAACGAAAGGGCTCGCATGACAGGGAATAGTTCCCTACCCACAGGTTAACTTGCCAGTATGCTCTGAGTAGAGACCACTGCAGATGAGGTGTGGCTGGGGACCTCCGTTCAGAGCTAGCCTGTCCCCTTGGTGGAAGGAAATGACTGTCAAGAAGGCAACGCTGCTTTCCTCGAGTCCTCCCTCTTCCTTGGAGGGAGATAATGGTACTCTGGGGAGGAGGGGGAGTGTGGGAGTGGGAGGTGACTATGCTCTGCCTGTATCCTTGCACATCCTGAATGCCCTTGGAGGATAGCGGAACAGGTTTTTTTAAGGAGCCAGAAAAGCGTTAGCAGCATTTCATACACATATGGTTGTCCAGTTTTTATTTCCTGTACCGTTCTTTTCTGTAAATACTTTATAATCCTGTTTTTTTAGTTGCAGTGAGATTGATCAATCATCTTTCTGCCAGGGTAGTCAGGGAGGTAATTTGTTGCATATATTGTACACTGGAATTCTGTACCCTGTCCCCTTTACAGTCAACTTGTTGGCTTTTCATCAATGGGGAAACCTTCATTTTGTCTTGTGAAAGACAATAAATGTTCAGTGTATCAAAATACTAGTTTCCTTGTGATCTGTCTAAAAATAGTACATAGATGGAAAGGGGGGAGGTTCTTTGCTGGCCTTGGGGGACGGTAGAGGCATTCTGGACCTCAGAAGAGAAAAGCAATGATGATGTTATACCTCTTTCTGTAGCTAATGTTCTGCTATATTCTTTACTTTAAGTTCCTAAATACCCTTCCTGGCCTTAAGAGGTTGCTAATAAAAGCTCAGCCTGAAGTACTACTAATAATTACAAAGCAATCGCTTTTATATACCCTTTATTGAAAGGTTTATGTCTTTTTCAAGCTTCAGATACCCACCAGATACATCTTGGACAAACTCCCTTCAGTAAAAAATGCTAACCAATTTAAATTCTAAGAGCTTGACAGGTAATTTTAGTTGTGGAAAATCTCTGATTTCAAATTCTAGGAAGTTAGTAATGTTTGAAGTCCAGATACTTTTAAAAAAAAAGGACTTTCACATTTCCAGCTTAAAGCATTCTTTTTCTATTCTATTCCTTTAGCTTCATTGACTGTGCTGACAGCCAAATATTCCAGTAACCCTTACAACATGCAAGAAATAAATCTTTATTGTTATTTGAAACAGACTGCAAAATCTCCTGGGATCTTGTAAATAGTAAATAAATCATTTTTAAGACTAATAGGATTGGTTGTTGTGGGTCACAAGACTTTCCCAAATGAGCTTCTGCTTGAGAGGGATAATTGAATTTTTGAAGTATTTAAATTTTGTCTGGAATGCTGATTGGAGTACAAGACTAATATTAGTACTTAACTATTTACATCCTGTTTTAAAAAAAAAAAGTTAGTGCTGTAAATGGGATAAACCATAGAAGAAATTGAGAGAAACTCTCCTGTGTCCCTGTTAAAGAGCTTGTAGTGAGTGGTTTTAAGAGCAATATATCTATCAATGTGTCAATTTCTAGGTGAGTGTATCCAGGCTCTGCTGGGTTTTCAGATTTTTACTAAAAAGTATTAAGCTGTCAGACCACTAGATCTATCGAGCAATACCTCTAGTTAGCTACTATTACTAGCTACACAAACTTAAACACTTTTGAGTCTGTTTTCACGAATTCTGGACACAAACAGGTTTTTACAATAGTTCTCTTCCAGGTTCTGGAGTTAATTGCAGTTGTGTCAGTTGTATCTTCAATCTTTATTTTAGTTATATTTATGGGATATGATCTTTATATTTTAGGTTTTTTTTTTTTAAATGTCATTTTTGTCTTTATGTGAAATGTGCGAACGGTGACTTTTAGGGGAAGGGGCAACATTGTGGTACCTATGACCCTTGGGTTAAAAATGCTATTGATTCTTCTTCCCAGGAAGCATCCTGAGAAGAGGAACAGTGTTTCAGGCTGAGGACCTCCCTCCTGGTCATGCTTGAGGTTGAGGAAATCTCCCTGGCACCCTTGTGATTACATTAGTAACCTGCAGGAGTCACTTGATTCATTCTGCTCCTCCAGTCTGGAATCTTTTAAATCTTTTTTTTTTTTTTTTTTAATTAATGTTCCTTTGGCTGTATTGTCGTGCAGGTGAGCCATCTTTTCTTCTTTTGGGCCAGAGTGGGCACTTGCCTGTTGCTGAACCTATTTATTTTCAGACTGAGGCAAAAGGACTTGAACTTGCTAGATGTTCAAATGGGCACAAAAGGTAAACTTCATGCAAAAGGAATGTGTATAATAGTGGAAGGATAACTTCCTCACCTTGCCCAGGGTGAAGGCAGGCTGTAAAGGAGATAGGTAATTTTCTACAAATGATGGACCTCTAAAATTATTTGGGGAAAGGAAGAAGGGGGAGGAAAGTGCTCCTGGAATGGGCATTGAGGCCACATGGAAAAGCTGTATCTGACAATGAAATCATCTGGGAACTATAAGGTTGTTTTCTTTTTTTTTTTTTTTTTTTAATCCGGGATGAGTTGATGGCCAGGATGCCTACTGTCTTCTCTGGCTCTTGTACAAAAGGCTTTTTGCATTCCATTGTGGTTTTCCTTCTGGATAAATGTGAAGTTGGGAGCTGTATAACTGGCTGGGTCTGTGTGTGTAGAAACTGGCTGCATGTGGGCCTGATACTTCCGTCTGGTTCACCAGAACTGTGGGTTGTCTTCAGCTCATTTAATATGGGGGATTATTTTTCCTTTCCTTGTCTTTAATAAAGCTCTAAGTGGAAAGAGCACAAAGTAGTGAACTCTTCCTGTCACTTTATGAAAGCAGTGGGATACGTGGATGCCCGGACTTCACTGAATATCACTGAAATTTTTGGAATTGGAAGGGACCATAGAGATCATCTAGTCCAACTCCCCTGCCAATGCAGGACCACCCAGAGCATGTCAGAGCATGCCTCTCAGGACTGCATCCAGTCGGGTCTT
>BJBW01008276.1:0-34945 GCA_004320125.1 Scolopax mira
TGGGGCTCGACTGTGCTACTACTAGAAGTCTGGTAGATTGTCTGAATCTCACAACACTCTCCCAGCCCTGCTTTAATGCCTGTGCTTAGGAGGCAAATTGTTTTAACTCGTGGCTGCTAATAGCCCTTGGTCCTGTGCAAAGTCAAGTTGGCTCTTTGCATGACCCAGCTGCAGCTGGGTTATCAGTGCTGGGGGGGTACTCCTGCCTGCCTGCAGGTTGCTCTGACTCTCAGGACTTTACTGGGGCCACAAGATTGGGATCGGGATTTCAACCCGATGGTTGAACTCAACCAGTTCCATGGATCTGATCAACCAGATCCATGCAGGGAAACAGGCTTTCCCTTCACAGCAGGCTCTGGTTTCTCTACACTGGCCATGCTGCCTCTCCCAGCATGAGCAGGGTTGCCTGGAGCCACGGGTGGACACATGCCCAACGCTTGTACCTGCGGCCCCCTGCAACCTCAGCAACCTCTTGGACCTTGTAGCAGTCACAGTGCCCCACTGTGGGAGTCTCCCTCCCTCCACGCTGTCAGGAGGTGCAGGCAACCCTGGCTCCCCTGCCCTCATCCATCCACATTCCTATCCCTTCCACAGCTACAGACAGCAGCTTTCTCCATGCACTTGTGTTTTCCTTCGTCCTGGACAAACTAATTCCCAACACGGTTCCTGTGCCCTGTTGCTGTGTTCCTGGCTCTGGCAGCTCTGGAGAACACAGAGCAGTGCCTCTGGGCAGGCAGGACTGACCCCTCTTTGGTGCAGAGCCCACCAGGCCAACCCACGGCTCCAGCATGGGTTTGCCATGGATGTGTGCTTTTCTTCCCATCTCAACTGCTGGCAGCACTGGGCTGGGGGGAAAGGAGGAGAGTGGCAGCTCCTGGCAAGCCAGGCTCCTCCTTGCTACCTGCAAGCACAGCGGCTGAGCGCTTCCAAACGGGAAAACAAATAAACAATCTCAGCGAATAAATACAGCCTCTCAAATTGGCATTTCAGAGGAAATCACGATTTCAAACTCCTCTCTTGTTTGCTCCCTGGGACAGGTGGCATCCAGGCTGAGCATCCGGTTGGGTGGACTTGATGATCTTAAAGGTCTTTTCTAACCAAAACAATTCTATATGAAGCCACCAGCACCACTGAGTGTGTGTGTTGTGCCTGGTCAGCTCAGCACCCCATGGTATGGCCCTGCCACTTTGCCCAGGTCCCAGCATTGCTGTTTAATGACAAAACCACAGTCCAGCCCCTGATCCATGTCAGCACACCAGCAGAGGCAGAGAAGTAGGATAGCAAGTCCCTTTACCAGCATTATTTTTCCCTCTGGTCCCAGCAGAAACCAGGTTTGGTCTCAAGCCAGCCCAGGAAAGAGGCATCTGCTCTAATATAAAAAGAAAAGCAAAATACTCCTTTTTCAGACAGCAGAGACAGCCAGAGGAACCACAAAGCCAAAACCCTCCTCTAAAAGAAATTAAAATCCTTCAGGCTTCCAGTCATAGGAACTGGAAAAGCTCTAACAGCTCATAGTTTAAGGCTTTTTCTCTTTTTTTTTTTCTTTTTTCTTTTTTTTTTTAACCTCTGCTGTGATTTCTGCCCACCAAGACAGTCCTGCACGCAGGCAAGGCTGATAACAAGAAGGCGAAAGGCAAGCACATCCATGAAATGACACATGTGGAAAATACCACAGGGTCAATTAGCTTCCCCTGAAGCTATCTACAAATTCCAGGAGTGCACTCCTAGACCAGGTAAGATTGTGGAAAAATGGATCTTAAAGTCACGATAGAGTTACATGAGGGAATTCTAGAGTAAGAAATTTTCCTGAGATACGGCTCAAGTGGTTTCCTTGCAATCTCCACCTCCACTGCAAGGCTGTGGGGTTAACCTGCAAGGATGCAGTCTCTTGCCACAGTACGCTGATGGGAAAGCAGACAGTCCCCCACCAATCTACCCAAACCTGGGTAAGGTCCATGCTGGTTAGTAGTGGGAGCCTGCTCTGTTTTGCTGCTCCGAATGATGACAGTGACAGCAGAGCACCTCAGTGGCTTTTGACTTCTGCCCAGCCCTACTTCAGCACCCCCTGAAGACCACATCCCTCATGCACACACCCATTTTTCTATTAGAAATATATATTAAAAAAGCAGGAGCCCATTTTGCTGCCTCGAGGCTGAACATCTATATCCTTTGGAACCTAGAGATATCCTGTGAGACAGCCCATGTCCCTGGGGAGGGTGGGAGGTGCAGCCTGACAGTGCTGGGAACAGTGTCCTTCCCTTACTGCCTCCCAAAGTGAATCAGCAGCATTTTACTATACCAAGGCCCCAAACCTCATTCAATTAAAAGCCAAAGAAGGTCCCTAATCCTTTCCATTATAGGTAAGTAATAGCTGGTTCTTTGCAAAAGAGCAGGAATGGGAGGCACCTTACGGTCCCAGCCATCAGGGACACAGTGACTGAACACCTCTGCCCGGCATTGCGACTGGTGCCGGGAAGAGTATTCAGATACTGGGGCTGTGGCTCCCCAGGTGACCCAGAGAGCTCCTAATTTAGTGGCTATGGTGATAAACAGGGGATCCCACAGAATAGGTCCTGCAAAGCATGGTTATCAGTGCTCCCAACAGCACCTCCCACCCTTAACCCCCAGTAAGATCTATATGGTGGATCAGCACATCCCAGATACCAAATGGATCAGCTCCAGCCTTCCCAGTAAGGACATCCTAAATGGCAGGAAAACAGAATTTTTGAGGAACTGACTTTCTGAACAACCTTCAAGGTTGATCAGACCATAAATCGCCCATCTATGTAGCTCACCAGGTCTTTGCACACCACAACTGCAGCTCCAGCACAGGCTGCCATTTGCTGCAGATGCCAAAGGATGGAGAGGAGGGGACATAGGGAGCACTGATGAAACCAACCTCTGGCTTTTGCAGACAGCTAGTCATTAATACAAGAGAGAAGGTTCAGGGCAGTTTGCTGGTGCCAGGCATGGGCAGTGCTGGGCATGTGTGGGCTGTGGCATAGCAGAATGAGCAGGCAGGAATTGCCCAGCCCTGTTCAAGGCAACCAGGCAGGAAGAATCACCTTTCCCACTACATTCAATAACAAGCATTGCAGTTAAGTCTCTAATCCCACTGATACACCAGAAGCAGTCAAGAAATGTTCTTTTTTCTTCGGTCTGAACACCCAGGTGGTTCAATACTGCCTAAATTCCCCACTGAAGCAGTGAGATCTTGACAGCACCATCCCCTTCAGAACAAGAGGGAATAGCTTCAAGCTGCAACAGGGTAGGTTTAGACTGGACGTTAGGAAACAATTCTTCACAGAAAGAGTGGTCAGACACTGGGAATAGGCTGTCCAAGGAGGTGGTTGAGTCCCTATCTCTGAATGAGTTGAAGAGTTGTTTAGATGTGGTGCTGGGGGATATGGTGTAGGGGAGAACTTTGTAGAGTAGGATTGATGGTTGGACTCGATGATCTCAAGGGTCTTTTCCAACCTGAATGATTCTATAATTCTAAGGAAAACCAAATCCTCATGACACAGCTAAGCCCTTGATATGAACTCTCCCCTTTCTACCCTAGTCTGGGTTTCATGGTCCATCTGCTGGCGCACACCAGCCTGCACTCCCTGAAGAACCCTGGGATGGACCAAGCAGGAGGGGGACCCCAAGGCTGGCAAGCACAGTGCCCTCACCTGGGGTTAAAAACCAGTGTTTCTGCTCACAACCAAGTAACTCTCAAAGCATGTTTCCCCATTGCAAGCCATCTGATCTGCCTCCCACTCTGCAACTCTCCAACTCTCCAAGCACTGTGGGAACCAGGATATAAAAACATTCCCAGTACAATTGACGCCAAAATTAGGCTGGGAACAGAACTGGCATGGTAACTAGCTCATAAACTAAAACTTATGTATATGGCCCACAAATATATTGCACTTTGTGATCGCCTACAGCTTTTCTCCTGTTTCCAGCTTTGCCCCCAAGTTGCCCCTTGGGCACCTCAAGGGCTCAGGCATTGGCAAATTCAAACAGCTGCAAACCACAAGAACCCAGACCAGTCATTCCCTCCTTCATCACCACCGACAGATATTTGCAGCACAAATGCCAAAGATCTCAGCTCCCTGTCAGACACTGAAATGCCACCCCTGACCCAGGGAGGTGGTCCGAGTCCAGCTCTGAGGCTTCTCAAGATCACCACAGGGCTGCAGGCACATCCACTGCCTGGTCCTCAAGGAGAGCAGAGGACACTGTCCAGAAACCGTATCCACTCTTACAGAGCTGTTCTGGGGAGTGCAGGATGAGGAGGAGGAGGGAAGAAAGGATGCCTCCCTAGGGACAGTTCTGAAGCAGGAGGCTTGCTGCAGCCTATGCCCACAAGGCTTTACTCTCTGCAATGAGTTGCACAGCAGGCCCAGAGACGAGGGACAAGTCCTTAGAGCTCCCTTTGCCCAAAGGCATGTACCACACACACCTCTCTACCCCTATCTCCTGCCCAAATGGGAAAGAGTGACTCCATCCCCATCTCATCAGGATCTCATTGGTTTCCAGCACACAAAAATATTGGCTCCAACTCCCCACCCCCATTCCCAGCTACCCAAAGGGACCACAGAGCAGGGCTACTCACATTGTACAGGACTGTGGTCCACCCTTCCATGGTAATGCACTGGAAGACAGTCAACACGGCAAAGAGGATGTTGTCAAACTGGGTGATCCCATCGTTGGGACCGATCCACTCCCGGCATTCGTAGCCCAGGGGGCAACCTTGCACCCCGCATGGATGAGGGGGGTCCAGCTCCTCTAGTTCACCTGCGAGCACACAGCAGAGAGCCAAAGGAGGCAGAGGTAAGAGAGAGGCAGGGGACCAGCAAGGCAAAGAGCCTGAATCCAGGCGGGCTTGGGGCAAAGCAGGGGACCCTGCTGGGACTTGCCCTGGCTGCACACAAACTGCTCCCGTAAGAAATTGGGACATCCTGAACACAACCAGGTGATGCCTGTTGTGCACGAATTAAAATGCAGGGTCTTCTCAGCCCTGGTCATGACATGCTGTCCCATGACAGCAACAAGTGCTCGTCCTAGCTGTTTTCCACCTGCGGGATGCAAATGGGGTGCAGAGCCCTTCTCCCCACCTGAATTATTTGTGTAGCAGGCTCGGTGCAGCTTCCCACTGTAGAACTCCAGGCCAATGATGGCAAACATGAGGATAGCAAAAAAGAGCAGCAAGCCAATCTGGAGGAGAGGCACCATGGCCTTCATGATGGATTTCAGCACAATCTGAAGACCTGGGAGGGAAGAGAAAGAGCACAGCTCAGCGCAGTGATGCAACTCCCCTGCCTCGGGCATGCCCATCCCACCTCTGGCAAGAGGAGGACAGTGAACAGAGAGGACAGACAATCATCAGACAGATGCAAGAGGCCAGCACAGCCTGGACCATCCCTTCAGGCAGCTGAGGATCACAGAGGAAAGCACCATCCCAGGTGGGACAGGGCAGGTTAGGCTGCAGAGCAAGACTCCAGGAGGACTGGCTTCTGGATCTGGTCCCCTCTCTGGTGTCCTGTCTGTTCTTGTCCCACATGGACTTGTTGAGACATGGTCTGTGCAGCTCTGTCCCCTTTGCTGTCCCCAAGGCACGCATCCAGCACACCACCCAGCCAGTGGCCAAGGCAGGAAGGATGGGAGGACTGGTGCCAGCAGCAGCCTAGTTTCTTTATTTATCCCCGTGCCAGCAGATGAAATCTTGTAATAAAAAAAAAAGAAAAAAAAAAAAGAAAACTAAAAGATAACTCCCCTGAATAAAACTCAGTCCTGAAGGGATCCACCCACTGCCTTCTGGCCAGGGAAGCAGAGCCACTGGTGGGTCCTGGTAAGGCACTGAGCTCAGCCTTGTACCAGCACAGGGACACCAACACTACCATACAAGAGTCCCCTCCCCTACAGGCCACCCAAGGGCTAGCTGGGAAAATGGCATATGAGATCCCTGCTCTGTGGGAAGGTTTGTCCCCCTCTTCCCTGATTGTCCTTGTGCCACCTCAGAGATATGGGGTGCATCTCTGAGGTGGCACAAGTACCCCTCTCTACTATGAAAGACCTCTGGGATGGATGTGGACTCCCTGGGAGGAGCATCCAACTTACTGGGAATGCCTGAGACAAGCTTCAGAGGTCTGAGCACACGCACGGCCCGCAGTGTCCGCAGGTCCACATGAGTGTTGAAGTGTGTCCCAGCAGTGGCAAGGATGCTGCAGGCAGACAGGGAGAAAGCAGAGTTAGCCCAGGCAAAGCCCTTGGCCATCCCAGTACCAAAAGCCACAGTCTCACACCAGGCTAGGGGAAGCCACGAAGATGACCGTGTCCCTAGGCAGGTACAGACATTCAATACCTCCTAAAGCCCACATGCCAGTGAGCCCTATTTGATTCTAGCACCAAAGCTCACAGGCACCTATGGTCAGCCAAAGCCACTCAGGGGCCACCCAGCCCTGGCAGCCCCACATGGATGCTCCTCACATGCCAGGATGGCTGGGGACAGCCCCGTGCCACAGCACTGACCATCATCCATGCTGTGCAAACACACTCTGGGGTCTCAACACTGCCAACACTGTGCTCATCACAGCTGCATGGGTTTGACCTCCCTTCCAGGGTGGTGGCACGTGGATCAGAGATGGTGCCCCAGAGATGGGGGTCATCCCCCTGATGGTCACCCATGCTTCTCTGGCAGCACCTACAGCAATCAGCTGTTCTGGCTTTTTCCACACATGGAGCTTCCTTAGAGTCCTACCTCTGGGATTGCTGAGAAGGAGATGAGAACCTAACATGCATTCAAAAATCTACAGTAATGAAAGCTTGATGACCTTGGAAGGCAACCAGCAGGCATGGGAAGGACTCCAGAGATTTTCTTTTAAAACACAAAGATTTTTTTCAAGCCCACCTCTGGAAAACAAACTGGGGCAGAAAGGAGCTGGTGCACACCAAGTCCAGTAGTGGAAATACACAGGGGGAATGAGATGGTGCAGCTTGGGGATGCTGGCGGAGCCACAGGAGCACAGATGGCAGTGCCAGAGCTCATGGACTCCTCTTCCATCCAGGCTCAGCCCCCAGGTGCTGGGTGAGGAGGAAGAGGGGGAGCTGCAATAGAGACGCAGGGGACAGGAGAGGAGGGGATGGGGAGGAGAGCGGGACAGAGGGAGGCAGCAACCTCGAGGTTGTTTGCAGAAATCCAAAAAGCAAGGGAAATTGGGTCATTGTTCCACTAATTCATCTAATTACAGGCCAGAACAGCTCTCTGGCGCGCTGAGCAATTAGTACTCTTTCTCTTCCCCTCTCCCTGAGGTACGGCAGGTACCAAACCTGCCCCTCCAGAAAGGCAGCTGGGTTTCCTAGGATACCCCAGTCACAGAAGCGCTCTCACATCAGCAAACCAGGTTGTTTCAACTCCTTTTCCTAGCCTCATCTTCCTCCCTGCCCCAGCACACGTGGTCAGCTGCAATGCCTGGCTCCAGCACCAGTTGGGATGCATCACCCCAGCATTAACCACAAATTCCCATATCAGGCTGCTCATGCCCAATATACATGGGCATCTTTTAGTGTTGATGGCACATTCCCTTTCACCCATCCCCCTTCAGCATGGTCCCTGTGCTCCAGACTGTGAGCAGCCACTACCCATGGGGCTGCTGGGAGAGCAAGAAAAGGGGTTTAATTAAGTCAGGAGCACCCAGAGGCTGGGTAGAGCTGCGTTGTTAAATTGGTTATAAGATCAAAATCAGTAAGTATGATAAAGCATGGTCACTCAGCAGCACGTGGGAGAGAGAATAACACGGGCACTTTCATCTCTTTCATGCAACCTGCCAGCGAGAGCAAAGCCAGCGCTTCCCAAAATACCAGCACAGAGGACACACTGCACCCAACGGCTGCTTTGGAGACCCCAAGACCCTCCTTCAGCTTTTGTTCCTCATGTCCCAGTGCCTGTTGTCCAACCAGCCTCCCAAAGGGACAGGGGAAAGGCACTTGCAGCCCCTGTGCTGACTCCAGTCCAGGGCTGAGCATCTCCAGGAGACCAGGGATGTTCCTAGGCTGGATGTGGGCTCCAGCCCTTCTGCAGAGGGCAAACCCAGCACTGTTTTCCCCAGCTGGGAGGCTTCTGACAGCAGAGTGGGACCAGCAGCTCTCTCCTACCACCATGGAGCAGTACAAACAGTGGGTCCTACACAATTGGGTGGAGTGATGGAGGTGGAGCCATCACTGCTCCCAGCCCCACCGCACATCTCCTTCCCAGGGCAGGACCATCACCGGCTGCCCATTGTGCCGGAGGGGAGCAGGCAACCCTGGCTACAAAGTCCTCCGCTAACCCAGATTTGTTTGAAGGGCTCAGGAACTGTCGCACTGAGCCTTCAGGCAAGGTTCAGGCGATTTCAGGGCACTACTTCCCAGCGCTCTAAATTAGCTGCTAAGAATGGGACTCCTCTGTGGCAAGGTGACATGCTCCTTGTCCTCGCTGGGGGACAAGGGACATTATGAGCTCTTTTGGAAGGAGGTTTGGACAGATCACTGGAGCCAGGTGGTTGCGCTGGAGACACGTCTTCTGACCGACAACAAAAAGATGAGCCAGAGCTACAAAATAGGTGCCTGCGCATCCTTTTGCAGACACAGCTGTGGCTCCCAGCATGGGAGGATGCTCTGGGAGCTGCTCCTGGGAAATTCATCCACCACAGAGCACGAAGGCATCCCAGAGTCTCTGAGCGGGGTCTGAGCAGCCCTGGACCACATTTAGACCAATTGAGGTGGCCGGATAAAGCCAAGCAAGCTTCCAGACATGCAAGAATAGCTTCTGTCTGCCTTTCCCAAGCCTTTCAGCATCTCTAAATCATCAGGGAGAGGACATAACCTCTCCCTGACAGCCAGGCTTCACTAGGACGCACAGACACCACCACCACGTTACTGCGTTGTTTGTTTTGATCTTCAGAGAGCCACCCATATCACCCAGCACAACGCATTTCTGATTTATTTCCTGATCCATGTTGGGATTTCTTACAGTTCCTCAGGATGGACAGCACAGAGATGGGACTCAGGCTATGACACACCTTTGTGCTGACACAGGGCAGCAGCTCCGTAATCTGTAGAACAATTTAAACCCTTTTCGAACACTTAAAATATCCATGTCTGATGTGCTAATAATTATTCTTTATTTTTAGGCAAGGACCCAAACTAAAATTACATCTCACCACCCAAGTTATTTGAAAAAGCTTCCAGATTGGGCTATAAAAATCCCAATGAGCTCATGCTTTTCATCATATGTACCAGAGAAAAAAAGAAGGAAAAAAAAAAGTGAAGGCATTTTTATAGGTCACCCAGGCAAAGGGGTTAGTTTTACTTCTTCACAGGAAAGGGGGAAGAGACTTCAGGTGAAGAAAAGAGCAGAGAGGAGCTATTGGAAGAATGCAAAGGAAAGAGGAGGCAGAATGGGAAATACATGCTAATCCCCACAGTGTAATTGAATAGTGAGCAATGATCGTCAGACAAAAACATGCTTTCTGAGAAAAGAAAAAAAATTTCCAATGCTCTGTGTTTGCAACCAGGATGATTATTTTATTTTATTTATTTACAGGCTGCGGAGTGAAGGGCGAGCTCCTGCTGGGCCAAGCTGCACCTGGCAGGCTGTGGGGCTGGCTGCCGGCGGAGAGATGCTCAGCCCTCAGGCACTGCTCCAACTCACAGCAGCTGAGCAAAGCACATGCCCTCACTTCCAGTTGAAGTTCTGGCTTGAAGAAATCCAGCACCTATGGATTTCTTTCCCCAAGGGGAAAAAAAAAAAAAAAAGAGAATAATCACATTTTAAACAACTCTGTGATCTTTGGGATTTAGCAGGATAAAGCATTAGCGATGCTCGATGCCCCTGACACACAGAGCCCTTTTACTAGCACAGAGCCAGCACAAAATTGGGGTGATATCGCACATTACAGCATCCACTGTGCTTCCTCTACCCACGCCAGGGGCTGTGCATCGCACCCTCTCCCATCCCCAGCATCCCACTGGAAGTGGCACCACCGGCCCTGAAGCCTCAGCCCTTGGGGACAGCACACACAGCTTGGGGCAAGCTGCAAAGGGCTTCACACCAAGGACCCCAACAAAAGGCTGAACACCCAAGCAGTCAGTCTCCATTCATCCCCCCACACCCGCCAAAAGGAGCATCCCTAGACCATTTCCATCAGGGACCACTGCAGAAGCACATGCAGACAAGCCATCCTAGCAAAGGGCAGCTCCGGGGTGTACTGGGTGGAGAGAAGGATTGTCTCAGACAGACTAATCTCAGCTCAAACTCTGGGGCAGAGAGGGTTCTGGCTGGCTGGCTGACTGACATGCAAATTAATAATTAAGTAGAAAGGCCCCTGAAGGCTTGCACTGCCACCTGACTCTACGAGGGAGACTACTTCATAATTAATACACTGGTCAAACGGCTCACGGAAAGTAAGTTACTTGATGAATTTACCCCATTTTTTCCCTTTTTCTGCAGGTGAATCAACCTCTCCTCTCTCTGCAGGCAGCATCACAAGTAGCAGGATGGACTCTAGGCTCTTGGGTCCAAAGAGGGTCCTGCTCAAGGGCCAGCAGGATCAGGTTGCCCATGCTGAGGATGTCCCAGCAGAGTGCAGTGGTCCTTCTTTGGGGATACCAAGGGACCAGGTCCAAGTCCTGCCCTTGGCACAATTCAGAGAAACATTAAAGCCTCCATCATCTTTGCTTTCTCTTTCTAGGTTTTGGGGCCATGACACAAGTGGATTGCAAAACTGCAAAGCTGCTGATCCTGTCTTTCCTGGCAGCTTCGAGAGCTCTGAACTGGGCACCGAGAACTCCCTGCAAGGTGTGATGAGGGTGAACATAAAAATCTGCCTTCACCAGCCTTCAATCTGGGGCAAATGATCCCCCAAGGTCACCTCTTCCTGGAGAGGACCCCAGGACTTTGTGCATAGAAGGACCATCCCCTTGGCACCCCACAAGCTGGCCAAACCCCATGCCTCCTTTTAGCAGGGCAAGAAGATGTTGATGAAACTGTTTCCACAAATGGTACCTGATGGAAACCTAAAGTCATTGCTAGGAGGCTGGAGAGGCAGCCCCAAAAAGAGAAACTCAGCACAGGTGACCAAGTGCCATAGCAAGAGCTGTCTGAACTCATGCCAAATGAGAAGTCCAAGGTCCCAGGGATATTTACCTAAGCAGAGGTGATGCCACCTCTCCACGTGAGGATGTGGTAAAAAATAAGTCCTCTCCACTTCCCTCATGCCAGGCTTTTACCCCACAACCTCTCTCCTGTAGTGAGGTCCATGGCACCACAAAGAAATGTCAAATAAGGACTTTGTGGCTTGGCCCAGGGCTTCACCCTGATCCGGGAGCTCTGCAAGGGTGTTGGGGCTGTGGAAGGAGCCCCTGAGGACCACATAAGGGTGCCTGGGAAGGGATGCAATGCCGATGTCCCCTGGGATGAGCAGCCATGTGGGAGGGACTGAGTCATTCCACAGTGCAGCGGATGTGAGAAACCAGCCACCCAGGAAGAGTTGGGAAGGATGGGACAAAAGCGTGTGAGCAACCCCAGGGCTAGATCCTGCACCCAGAGGAATCACCTGCACCCAGAGGGTGCCTGTCTCCCCCAAAGCCAGACCTGGGGGTCTCCCTGTTCAGGGGTCACCCTGGAGCGTGTGTCCTGCAACCACCCATATCCCTCACCTATCCTACCCCCTCCCACCCCCTTGCCAAGCTGGGGAAACAGTGCTGCCCTTTGTGCGAGGTGCCCATGTGAGGCACATCCCATCGCCATGGCATATGGCACATGAATCATTCACAAAGCTGGGGAATTAATTATTCATCCAAACGAAAGACCAAACACTTTACTAATTGTCCTGGAAGGAAAGAGCTGGGAAAGGGGTGGGAGATGGGGCAGATGTCAGGTTGGAGACCAACACCATTCATGAAAAGAAACGAAGAGGGAGAAAAAGGTCTCGTCTGGTGTGATGAAAGCATGGCTCCACTTTTGGACTTGGGGCTGTTTCCTTACTGGTTTACCCTATTACTGCTTGCAATGGTACAGGCTCCAGCAGAATAATCCTGTTGGGATGCTGCACTTGTGCTCTGACTTAACACTTGTTCTCCAAGCTTTGTATCCACTTCCCAAACTTCCTTGCCTCATTTGGTTAGGAAATTGCAGGTGTCAGTGCTGTGGCAAGAGCCTGTTCCCAGCCCGGATGTGCACATGCACACATGTGTGCTCTCAAACGTGCATGGGTGCCAGGCACACTGCTGGGTGCTGGCATCCCAAACCATGAAGAGATGGAGCATATGAATATTCCTGTACAGAGCTTCTGCCGGCGCCCATTCGAGGTCTCACCCCTCTCCATCTCTGGACCTCTGAACCCAAAAAGACTATCCAAAAAGACACACAGAACTTGCACTGTGCGAAGTGCGCTAAATCCCAGGAAGAAAAGCACCCTCACGTCAGCCATGGGGGATACCAGGGGAATTGCAAAAAGGACACTGGGCACTTTCCAGGACAGTCATCCCAAATTCCAAGCAGCACCACACTGTGCAACAGCCTGTCCTCCTCATCCCCATACTCATGTTGCAACCCTGCAGCAGAGAGGAGAGCAGCCTCCTAGGAACTGCTCTCTCCTGCTTTGCCCCAGCCACAGCTGAAAAACGGGGCATGAGCGTGGGGAGGATTTCAACAGAAGGTCAGAGGGACAGGTTTGTGACTGCTGCTTGCCTTTGCAGGTAGAGGGGCTTGGGTTTTCATGTCAGCCACCTGGGCTTGGAGAGCCAGGCTTTCCTCTGCTGGCATGGGGTGGTGTCCCTCCGGTTGGATCCGGGTTTGCTAAAGGCACGTCAGGCACTACCGGCGATCCTTCATTCCTGCCTTCCCTTGGCCACGCTCCACCCCACAAGACCACAAAACTTAATGAAAACCACAGTGCCCAAGGGCTTCACAAAAGGCATCCAGGTGTAGCGGCTGTTATTAAAACCTCCAAAAAAACCCTGATGCCAGCTCTTCCTTTTAGTGACCCCAGCGTATTTACCCTGGCTTTACAGCTGCTGCTTCCCCGGCTCCCAAGCAGCATGGCTTCACAATGGCCTTTTGATTTCCATTTGGAATTTTTTTTCCCATTGTTAGAAGTGTTTCCCCACCTCTTCACCTCTCACATAATGTATTATTGTATTACCACTGCAACTGCTATAAAAAAAAAGCCAGCACAGTGCTGATGCTCAGGCTTTGGAGTGTGTGAAGCACACACCCACCTGGATATTTTCAGCAGGAGTTTAACTCTTCTTTTTCCATGCGCTCCTTCATATACAACATTGGACAAGGCAGACTGGTGTAGGGTCCTCGTTCTCTTTTCATTATGCTAACAGCACCCAGGAAGCACAGTTGCTGATGCTTCAGTTGCTGATGGCTGAAGGTCCTTCAACCTCTCGCTCTTGAGACCATCAATTAAGAGGTCACCAAGGTCCTGCTGCCCCTTCTGACCAGTTTTCTCCATTTTGGTCCAGGATACGCAGCATTGAGCAAGTCCAGCTTCCGCCAGTTCTGGTTCGTGTATGGGCAAGGCAAGCACCCCCAAGCCCCAGGTGAAACACAGACACTCCCCTCCCCAGCTCTGCCTCAGAACCAAGGAAGGTATTTCACGCGCATTTTCAGAGAAAAATATTTTTAGCTGGGGGAGAACAGGCTGTTTTTTTCAGGCAGCAATGATGATTTGGAAAACACAGGTTATAAACAGAGCAGGTTTAAAAATGTGACTATTAGTTCCCCAGTAGAAGCTTTAGCATCAGGGAGTTTTATATGGGCGATGATTTCCACCGAAATGAAAAAAATATGGATTTATTGACATAAGAAGCAAACACCAGTTGAACCCAAGTCGGTGCCAATCCATTCCTGCACCCCCTCATTAGGCTAATTTATGCCAGGGAAAGCATGCCCAGGAAATTCTGCAGCTCATGGGAGCCCAAACACCATGATGCCACCTCACCTAATGGACACATGGAAAAAAAAAAAAAAAAAAAAAAGGAAAGAATAACACCAGACAGGATGAGTCATGTCACCCTTAGAGGGGCAATGAGCATGATGCCTGGTCCCTCTAGGTCCATTAGAGATGGATGCTGGGGTAGCTCTGCTCATGTGGATATCCTCTCTGGTCCACCCTCATGAGATGCATCAGCATCCCAAACTGGTCAGCACATTCAAGGCGAAAACTACCCTACATCTCTGATGCTCACAATGTCCCCTCCACCAGAGCCACTGCCTCTTGCCAAGTTGTGACGAGATCCCAATGACCGCCAGTTCTCCCAGGCTCAGTCTCTGACCAGACACTCACATATTAATCAAGCGTAAAGTTTTAACTGGCCAAGATAATCCTGAACCTGCCAATCACCCGCACACCTCCTCCATACAGATTTCACCACCCACCTCAGGCAACCAACACGGCATGAAGTGCCAAGGGCAAACCCTCTCCCGCAAGCTGTTTGTGAGTCATTTGCCAGTCGAGGATTATTTGCTGACGAAATTTGCCAATAGTTCAGCAGATCCAACAGGCAAGACTTTAACTTGCGAGGGAGGCACAAGCACAGCGCTGAAGAACAGTGGCTTTGTCAGCACCGCACAGCAAAAGCAAGAGCTGAACAGCAAAGAGGAGCCCATGACCTGGTCCAGCTGTCTCTCCAGTGATCATCCCCAAAATTTCTCCAGGAAGAAGAACTGCAGGTTGCCTCCTCCACCCATCAAACAATAGAATTCACCCCAAAAACCTAGACAAGCCTGTGCCAGCAGGTTCTGGGGCAAAGCTGGTGGGTACTCATGGATTTCTTAAAGAGGGTCTCATTCTCCAGAGAAAACATTAGGGTGCAAGGGGAGGGGGGGCCGAGGGTGACGGTGGTGAAGCAGACCCTGGAGGGCTGTGCCCTGTAACTGGTGGTGTCAGGGGGACTCAAGCACCTCCCGGCAGGGCGGTCAGCACAGCACTTACAGCCCTTCGTGGACAATTGATTCCCTGGCACAGGGCCCGGCACAGCACGGCACTGAAAAGAGCTGGCAAGGCTTTTGCGAGTGAGTAATTGCCGAGCGCTGACTCAGCACCGACTCTGTACAGTCGGCTCACCCGGAGCCACAGGGAGGGCAAGGAGAGGTCCACAGGAAATTGCCCCTCCCAGCCCAATGCTTCCCCTTGGCCCTGGCCCCAAAGGATGTCCAGACCAGGAGATGGCTAATGGGCATTTCCCAGCCACCAGCCCACTTTCTGCACATTCAGCCCAGCTCTGCAGCTGCACAGTGAGGATGAGACATCCCCTCTCGTTGCAACCAGGGGTGACACGTGTCCCACATTGTCCCCAGAGGTGTGATTACCTTTGCCCAGCTGCTCTCCCTGCAGCAGCAAGCCCACCTGGTCACAGAGGCCTCGCCTGAGAGTCACTTTGCAGACGCAGAAGAGCCATCAGCATCCTATGCAATGGCTGCACTGCTTGCAGGCAGCCTGTTTGTTGTCCACTGAGAAGCATCACCCCACCACCAGCACATGGAGACACCCTGCCTTCACAGGCAGAGATGGCCCCACTCCCCAGTGGAGCCATACTGGACCAAGGGAGTCAAAATATTCTCAGTCATGTTCTCAAGCCTTCTCTTAAGTGCAGTCCCAACCTGCACCTCTCCACCACAGACAAGCAGCACCCATCACCACACCCCTGGCAGCACCATGCTCAGCATCCCCCTTCCTCCTCCAAACACCCAAATGTGTGTCAACTCCCATGTGGTGCCACCACCCTGACAGTCAAAAGACAGGACTACGTAGCAAGCAATTCAGGAAAGGTTCTAGGTATCTCACCTGGCTCCCGTGCCTCAGTTTCCCAGCCAGACCCACAGCTGTACTCCACCCAGTAGAGCTCATTAAGTGCTAAGAGATCCACAGACACCATCTGTTTGTACACATCAGACCAGCTCCTCTGAACATGGCATTTCCATTGGCATGCAAAAGCCAATGACCATAATCCAGGCACCCCTTGCTTGGGACTCCCTGTTGGCTGCAGGCACCCACCCACCCTCCACACAGCAAGGGTCCGGGGAGTCACCATAGGAGGCTTCTGCTCAAGCCGACTATCACCATTGGCTAGGACTAGCCCAAATATCCCTGTTCATTTCCACATCACCAGCACAGCCTATCACACAGCAAGGAGGACTCAAATCTGGGCCGTGTCTCCAGCAGGTGACATCACTAGTGACACAAACAGTACCTGTGAAGCTCTGTGCACTAGCACCCCCAGCATCGCAGCTGCACACTGGGTGCTGAGTGAGCATCACCTGGGAACAAGGCCCCACCCAGATCTAATTTCTAAACTCCCAGCACCAGACCAAGGCTGGAAAGTGCTTGGGATGGCAAGAGAAGAGATTTTCTCCCTCCCGGTGTAGGGTTTGAGCAAAACCTCTCCCAGACCACGTCCAGATGCTTTGCTTATCAGACCATGCTCCTGCTTTGTCCCCACTGCACCCCATGCCCAGATACATGACAGATGCCAGGCCACCAGCTAAGGAAAGCTATACATGATATCTTCAGAGCCAGCTCTCCTCACCCGATAGGGAACCTTGTCCCACCATCAGCAGCCCCTAGCAAAGCCAACACAGGAACTTCCAGCATGGGGAACCATCCTCCACTCCCTCAGGATAACAAAACACCACTGACAACAGCAAACCAGGGCCTTGCCCCATGTCCCGGAGCTTATGTTCCTACTGGGACAAGCCCCCATGCCCAGTTGCCCAACCCCACCATCGGCTCCACACCGTCTGACTCACCCGCTGAGGACCACGATGAAGTCCATGACGTTCCAGCCATTGCGCAGGTATGAGCCCTTGTGGAAAACAAATCCCAGAGCCACAATCTTAATCCCAGCCTCGAAGCAGAAAATCCCAATGAAGTAGGGCTCTGTCTTCTCCTGCCAAAGGGGAATCAGTGACATGGTCAGAGGGGGAGGATGGAGGAAACACAGCACCAGCCATTTCACACTGACCCAACTGGCATCCCATCTCACTTTCCCCAGCCCCATCCTCCCCTTTGGGAGGTTTCCCCACCAATCGTCAGACAGCATTTACCTTGGAAACAAAAAGTAGGGGCTACAACCCACTCAAGTTGCCCGGTCCCTCTCCCTACCCCACTTTTTAAGGGACTTAAACTTTCCTTAATCCTTTCCAGGGAGGACTATGTGACAGGAAGGCAGGAGGGACTCATCCCAGAGGAAATCTCTTACCCTACCCCCTAAAACCAGAAGAAATTGGCTGGTGGGATGGAGTGGCCCCCCCACCAGAACCCTTGACAAAGGGTGGAGAGCGATCGATGTGGGGTACTTACTAATCTCCGTGACATAGGCGTCTTGTCGTCTTCAGGGAGGTGCTGCTCAAGGGCGAGCACGATGCAGTTGGCAATGATGGTTGCCAGGATCATGTACTCGAAGGGAGTGGAAGGGAGTTAAGGAGCAGAGAAGAGTTAAGGAGCTGATGTGCCCCAACCTTCCAGCCCGCCTCTGCCCACCTCTTGTTTCACTGGCTCATTAGCCACCACCACTGCTTTTGCCACAGGAAAATGCACACACAGAGCCCAGTTTTCACCTCCTGCTGCCCCAGGCAGGAGGGTGAAGCCTACTTAATACTGGTATAAATGAGAGGAGTGGCAAGAACTGAGAGCCCCCCAGGACCTTCCTCACTAGAGATATGCTGAGCATAGTCACCTCCTTCCCAAGGCAATGGGACATTTAACCATCAGCCTTTGCTCAGCTGTAAATTCTCTTCAGGGGGCAATAATGCTTATTGTGGAAACCTAGAAGACAGACACAAGAAATAAAATGGACAACCAGGACAATCTTCGTCTGAAAAAGTGCTTGGCATTGTCCCTGGCAGTGTCAGGGAGGCTCTCACCAGCATGGCATCCTGGTGGCTGGGGCTGGTATGCCCCTGCACACTGTGGCCCAGCTGCTTGCCTTCTCTCTTCCATCACAAAGCAGCAGGAGATGGGGCTTAGAGTGGAGGCTATCAAGGCTACCAGCAGCCCCAGTCCTAAAGCAACCCTGTGGGAAGGTCCATTTGTATGGCCCAAGGAGGATGGGACATCCCTGCCAGGTCCTGGGATTCCATCCTGGATTAGCCCACCCTATGCCCTGCTTTGGCAAGGTGGATGTCCCATGGGAGCTGAGGGTCCCTTGCCAAGCACCCCACAAACAGCAGGATGGCTGGGAGCTGCAGACCACCAGGCTGAGCATTGGCAGCTCAAGACACTGTGGTGTCTGGGTCTGAGCTCCAGTTCATGCTCAGTAGCAGCCACGCTTCGGTAGCAGCCTCCAGTTGAACCAGCAGAATCCAGTTCAACCCTTACAAGAATCTGAAATCCCACAGCCACATGTAAGGCTTGCACATCCTTCTCCAGGAGCAACCCCCACACCAGGAGAAGCGGCAGCAGATGCTGGCATTCTGAGGACCTGAGTGTGTGGGAGAGGGAGGCAGAGGAAAGGGCAGTCTGATGCCCAGGAAAGCAGCCCAAACTCGGCTCCCTCCTGCCTTTTGATTCACAGGGTCTGCCAGGAGCAAGGTGGGGGTGCAGTGTTCCCTCCTCCCGCCAGGCCCTGAAAACAAAGTGCTTCCAAACGACAGGATGGCCCCATCTTTCTGACTTCCCATCCATCTTTACCACATCATTGCAATAGAAGTCTTATTGTCCTCAAATAACAAAATGAGGTGAGACCCACCAGTAGGTAGCACACCCCCTTCTCTGGGGGACTCCCTCCATGCCAAAACCCCACAGCTATACTACTCTTACCACCGGCATCAGCAGCCACCCTGGGAAGGAACTGCCACCTTCCCAAGGCTCATGGCTACGGAAAGGGGATGCAACCCCACCTGACATGGACTTATCCATAAAGAAATCATCCATGCTCCTTCTGTCCCAAGCCAGCACAGGAACCAGCACCCTGGCTGAGCCCTTCCCTACCACACCGGGCTTTGCACTACTCAGGGCAGGAGGTGCCAAACACCCACTCCATCAGCCTTGGAAAAAGGGGTGATTTTCTCTTTCGCAGCCTCTGCTTTTGGCCGACAAGGCCACTGGCAAGAGCAAGATGCTTTAAACCAGTGTCCCCAAGCCCATGGGCAAGAGAAGACATCCTCATTCTGTCCACGAGCATGGGTAAGTAAATTAACATTGGCGACACACGCCAAGGTGGGAGCAGGACGGGACATCAGAGCAGGTCTGCAGCAAGCTGGCCAGGAGACGCAGCCAAGGAGAGCCTGCAGGAGCCGGGATGTATTTAGCCCAGTAGGGAGAAGAGCCAGAGAAGATTCAGCCAAGGCATTTAAAAGGCCACTCAGTGAAATTAATGGTTGCGAAGTTAAAGGAAAACCAAGAGGGACCATTGCAGACTTCACTGCTGTGGGCTCACACTTCAATGCCAGCTGGGCACAAATCAGGAACAGCTCCCCGTGGTGGGGAGGGGTTTTGTGGGGGGGAAGCCAGACCCCAAAAGTTTTCATCTGAGGGTTCGTACAAGTGAGGAATTCATTGCACAGCTCCTGCAGAAGCCACATACTTTCTCAGCTTCCCACCTCTGGCCACACACTTGAGCTAATACACAGGCTGCGACACTTGGCCCAGAGCCATCAGCCTATTTGGGGTCTTTTTGTTTCATTTTCCTGAAAGTCTGGAAGGAATTAGCCCAGGCTTAAAAGAAAACAGTGCAGTTAGCCGGGCGGCGCAGCCAGCTCCCCAGGCGCTGGCACAGTTGCCTAGATGGGAAGTGTGGGAACAGCGCAGCAAGTCCTTCTGTCCCCCCCAGCACGGCTAACCCTGCCGAGCATCCCACACTCCTCCCCACCACGCCACGCAGATAACTCTCCCTCCTCCCTCCTGCTAATCCCATGGGGGAAACACTCAGGTTTCCAATTTTTCCAAAGCTAGCAGTGAGGCGGAGCCCTGCCCAGCATGGAGCTAGGGGGGCTCAGGACACCCTCTAATGGCCCAGTTTGCCCCTATATTTCCTTGCTGGCTCCAACATCTGGCTCAGCTGCATAAGGTCTGCGCATCTGTCACAGCCCCAGCATGGGACTGCATCCCTGCTACACCCCCAGCAGGCACACAGCATGTGGGTCAGCAGATATTAACTTCAAGAGAAACAGGGCAATCACTGCCCTAAGCAGTGACCTAAGCATGAGGTGACACTCCAGGCCCAGTTGTCTTAGGACTCAAGCCTGGGTTCTGGCATCTGGAACTGGGTGAGAGCTGGAAGGCCCCGAGCAGGTGGAAACAAGCCTCTGTAGCTCCAGCTGTGCCAGGTTTTGAGAGGCCAAGAGTAAGAAAACCCACCCCAACATCTGGCTGAACTGGGGGAAATTTTATCCACTCATTTGACTTCTTCCAAGCAAGTATCTTCCCAGACCAAGCCTGGAGCCCACTGGACATGCTCTGTCACTCCTTTGTTTCCTCTTTCATTAGACGTCTAATTACACAACCTTGCAGCCACCCAGAACACAGAGTAGCACTTGTCTCCCTCCAAGCCCAGTAATGAAAGCCCATCTCCCTCCAGTTTTCTCCTCCTCCTTCGTCTGGCTTCTCCTGGAGGATCATTAGGGAGCTGATAAAAATAGGTTTTCTTATTGATTTATCTCCTTTACCCAATGCTCTCTCCCCTGCACCATTGACTTGTTTCCTTAGCAACTCAGCCGATCCCAGAACACGCCACACCTGCAGCTCCACACTTCTGTCCCACTGCATTTGAGGTGGGGAAGGTGCCCCCGGGCCATGCAGACACCCCCTCCAGAACCATGCCCCAGTCCACCCAGAGTAGGCACTGCAGGCTAACCCCATGCCTGGAGCTGAGGCTCCTTGGCAGGTCTGGCAGAAGCAGGCAAGGAGCACCAGAGAGATGTCCAGCCACTGGTGATTCCACCAGTGTTCAGCTCTGACTCCCCTCTTTACCTCACTCCCTCCTCCAGCCCACCCAGAACATCTCTAATGCTACAGCAGAGAGTGTGCCCATCTCTAAGACCTGAAGATGGATTTGTAGTGCTGATGGCACATTGATGCAACCTCCCCAAGAGGCTGTGTGCAAGACAAATCCCTCCTTGGATGTGGGCAAAGGTCAGGAGCTGTGGGAAGCCCACCTCCATCTTTGCACTTTGGTGACCGTGCCTTCTCCCTAGCTGGGAAGGCAAGGTAGGGAAGGAGCAGAAGAGCCAGAGGAGTGAGGCCACTTGGCCATCTCCAAAAGGTCTCTTGAGGAAGCCTGCCTCATAGGGAAGCCTACCTCAGAGAGCCAACAAGAAGACCCATAATGATTTCCCCATCTGTTCACACAGTCCAGCCCCAACACGTCCTGGAAACTTAAGTCTCCATTTCCCACCTCTCCCCAGGCTTCCCTGGGGACCTACTGCCCTGAGGGGCTTTCCCTGCTTGCCAGGTGTCAGTGAGAGGGAGTTTCAGCTCCTACCTCTGTGGTCTTCGTCTCACTAGTCCCAACTCCACCATTGCTGCCTGCCCCCACACACACCTTCCCACGCCCCTTTCACCCAAAGCACACAGGAACAAAGACACACCTCAACATCCAGTCCCTAGGACACCCCAACCCTCCTCCTCTTGGCTCCATACCCCAGCAGGAAATCGAGTACCTCCTCTCCAAGGCTGCTTTCCAAGAGAAACCCAAAACACCAAACAGAGTGAAGACCAAACAGAGTAAAGTCCTACTTCACCTCTGGGGTTCCCCAGCCCTACAGCACCTCCTTGACTTGTCCCCTGTGAGGGACCTTCCCCCAGTACATAAGGGCTATCAAACAGCTGTAGAGCCACAGCCCATCATAGCTGTCCCCATCCTTGTGCTCCACCACCCAGAGCTCCCGAGCCATCCACACCTTGCAGGGGCTGACAGAAACTGACATCCATAGGGACAAGGTGCCAACAGAACCCCAAATGACACAGCTTCTGCGTGCCCACTACGCACAGCAAAACAGGCTCAGGAGAGTGAGCGTGGGCTTGGAGCCTGTATCTCTGCAAAGTGCTCAACCTGCCCTGGATCTTATTACACAGACACCATTGGCCATCTGCAGCCACAGGCAGTGCTGCTTTTGATTCCAAAACGTGACAGCCTGGTCTCTGACAGGGGCTTAACCAAAGGCAGCATCAGCCAGGAGGGGGTCAGGGCAGAGCTGCCTACACTGCTGCCATTCCCGTAGGAATACGGGGTGCCTGCCTGCCACGTGCAAACAGCTCCATGGAGTTCTCCTTCTCCCCCACCTCACCCTGCGCTTAAAAACTGGAAATCAAATCTCTCTCCTTTTCTTTTTTTTTTTTTTTAAACAAAAAAGAACCATATCATGTGATTTTTCCTGCCTTAACATCAGTTTTTTAACTTTGGGTTGCCAAGCAACAGATGCAACTTGGTGTCACCATGGCAACAGCTGCCTCTGTTTAAATTCACCATCTGACAGGCAGCCTCGCTCTCTCCAGCTGTCAAAAAAGATGGACCTGCCATTACACCTACTCGCCCCTCCCCAGAAAACCCATATTTAAAATCTGATGAATGAAGGGCACAGAAAACAGCCTTGGAAGGGAAAAAAAAAAAAAGAGAAAAAAAGAGAAAAAGAGATGTTCTTGGGTAGTGGAAGCAGGGATGTGCTCAAGGATGGCACGACATGGTGCAGTTCTTCCAGCAAGGAGTCAAGACCTGCCAAAAACTTGGTTGGGCAAAAGCAAAGGTGCAGAAGATGCTTGCTCAGATATGGCATAACACTACCAGAGTCCCCAAGGGGCTGTGCCCACATAGCATCAGAGACGTCCATGTAAAATGGGAGTGATCTTGAGCGAAATGGTTGAAGCACACGTGGGTGTGTATCCCATAGAGCAAAATCCCTCTGTGTGTTGGACCAGGGATGTGTACCGAGGCTTTGCAGACACCCTGGCTGCTCTTGGACAGCCCAACACCAGATCTGGTCCTCAAAAGGGCTGAGATAAGAGAAAGCTCTTGCTGCAGGGAACAGAAAGGTCCCCAGAGGACTGATGGACATCCCTCTCCCCTCACAGACCAGGAGGACAGGTACAGCAGCCGTTGTGCACCTATAGCCAGAGGCTGTCCTTGGGGACATAGCCAGAGCTACACAATGTCATCTGGCCTTTCTGGAGTGGGAGAGGGATCTTATCCAGGCCAAATGTGATTAAGCAGACGAAGAACTGAGCAGATATAGATGAGTTGCAGCCCATCTCATGTGCTAACTGAATTGCAGCTTTCCAGGCAGCCAAACAAATGAAATCAGGGCTAAAGGCCTGGCCATCAGCAGAAGGAGAACAGGCAGGACAAGGCTTTGTTTCCCAAGGAGAAGAGGAGTAGATGTTCCTACAGCCGAACCAGCAGCTGCCTCACATTTTGAGCAGGACCAGTAAAAAGAGCAGCTGCAGCAAAGGCAAAGCACTGGGCTTTCCAGCAAGGAACTCAGCAAAGACTTGTCTTTCCACAAAGCCACATCCCAATTCCAGTTGCTCATATTTCTCCTCCTTCCCCTCTATGCATCATCCCTATTTACACTGGTAAGCCAAGCTGCAGAGACTGCTGGTTATAATTATACAGTTACCCAGCAAATACACAGGCCTGAATCACCAGCTATTTTTAGCCCTATTACCTAGTCAACTGGAGCCGGATGAAGAAGAGCCTCCACTCCTCTCTGCACTCCACCCCAGCCCCCTTGGCTTCCCTTGGTGCCATGCACGCTCTGACCCGCAGCACCAGGGAACCAGACCATCTCCCTCCTGAGGCCGGCAGCCCTCACTGACTGTGGCCAATATTCAATGCTCACCTCTCCAAACCACTCTCGCCCAGGAGTGATGCCACGGGCTCCATGCCAGACAGCTGAGATGCTCAAACGTTTTCTCTAGCCCTACCGAAAGGCAGTGGCTGCATGTGCCAGGCTACAAGTACAAGGATGGGAACAACCTGCCTGGCTAAAGTCACCAAACTCATCACTAAAACACTTTGTCCACCCTCAAGAGTTCAAGCAGAACAGAGGAGCTCCGGAGTGGATGAATTTCCTGGAAAGAGATGCCAGCTAGGCAGGCAATAGCCAGGGATGTTCAGCTTCTGCACCTGGAGCACGCTCGTTCCCAGCACTCACATACATCACTTACTTCTGGAAAAAAAATATTTAAAAAAGCCCATTTCCCTCATCCATTGCAAATTCCAAGGAAAAAAAATGTTGGGGAGTTTTTAACCATGCAGTGGTGAAGCTCCAGTCTCTAGGAAACAGCAGCTGCCTAGAGATGAGACATCACACCAGCACCACAAAAGCACAGGACCCCAGCCCACGCCTAGAGCGATGGGCCAGCAGCAGCACCCCAGCTCCTCTTGCTCTAAATGAAAGCTGAAAGGGTAAGGGTCACCCCATACCACAATGAAAAAGCACATGAATAAAGCAGGCAGGCTGGCCTGGCTGCTGCCCTGCAGGGTTCTGAGCTGAGCTGCCGCGTTCCCATCCTTGCTACCGCACTGATGCTCCTGCAGCCACCCACCCAGCAGACGCTGCTAGCAGAGGCAGATTTAGGGATACCATGGGGAGCACAGCCTCCTCGAGCCGTCCCTTCACCCCCAGGTCACCCCCCCCCAACCTCGGGGGTTTTGTGGCTCCCTAGCTCCTGCCTGGCAGAGGCTCAACCTGGTGTGTCAGGACTGCAAGGGGACTATTTCCCACTGATGCTGAACAGACTGACAGGTGAACTGTCCTGCATTCCCGTGCTTCGCTGGAGGGTTTCCTTGAGGTACCTGTTGCACCAGACCAAGGCATTGCTACTTGGCACATGGACAAGCTCTCCTGCGCCCGCCGGAGGACCCAGCAAGTTAACCAACAAGTTGCAGCGAGAGAAAGCAGCAGCGGTGAAAGCTGCATGTAATCACCACTGCAGAAAACGGCACAGGGAGGATCCTAAAGCCAAAGCATGCCCACACTGAAGTTTTCAGGTTCAGGTCCTTGGTGGGGGCAAAGCCCAGGAGGGGTCTTAAGGGGCAGGGTGCTAAACCCAGGCTGATGGGGAGCTGCATGCTGAGGTGCTGGGCACTGGTCAGGGAGCCTGGGGGCATCCGCAGGGAGGGCAGGAGGGGAGAGAAGTGCAGGGGGGTGAATGAAAGGATGGAGGAGCAGGGGAAGGAGGAGGGGGATCTGCCTCCCCCACCCAATCCTAGGAGTAGGGCCCCTGGGATAAACCTCAGTCCCCTGTGCCAGCCCCCCATGGGGCACAGAGAGAGGTTTTCAGCATTTCCCCTTTGCTGCAGGGAGGGGGCAACCAGTTCCCAGAGCCACCATGGTGGGCCAGAGGCTGCAGGGTGAGGATGGCTGTGCCTTTGCCAAATATGATCAGCAGCAAAAAGAGGGCACATGCAGGCAAGTGCAGGAGGAGACAAAGCCGCCACTCAGCAGGGACTGGAGATTTGTGAGCTCCCAGAGGTCCATCCTCACCAGGGTGGGCAGCTCTAAGCAGGGTGGGGTGGCAAAACTACAGCAAGACATTGAGACATAGAAGAAATGCCATAACCCTACCCCAGCCACACACACAACCAGATCACCCTAAAGCATGCAGGGTTTAACCAGAATCATAGCCCCCTTCCTGGCCAGCATAGGGGGCATCCAAATCCAAGCCTAAGGAGGTTCGGGGGGGCTCCCCGCAGGAAGAAGGGGCTCAACTCCCCACCTGGCAACAGGTAGAGCGTAGGAGGGGAAGAAGCAATAGGGAGAGGAGAACATCCTTTGGGGATCTGGGAACGGGGCACCCCTCTCCACATGCTGAAGAAGAGCAGAAGGCAGGTACTTACCTGCCAGCTAGTGCCACATGCAGGTGTCCTGGGCCACCAAGGCAAATCAAGGGAGAAAGGGGGGTCTTGCAGGGGGCGCAGAAAGGATATGGCCAGTCGATGAGCTTCTTAGCGTATTTCCTTACTATGTTCTCTTCCCCAAAGAGGAAGAGCGATCTGTTGATGGTGAAGCAGTTCTGTCGGACAGGGATAGGGTTGTATAGAGCCATAGTCCGGGCTCTCTGCGCTTTGGTTTGCTTGAAGCCTCCCGGGGTCCCTGCAGCAGGGGCAGGAGGTCCTTGCCGGCTCCTGTTCTGGTCGGAATCCTCATCTCCAGAGCCCAGCCTGCCAGCCACCGCCTCCCCAAAACGAGCCATCCTGGAAGAAAACACACAGGTGAGCCAAAGCAGCACCACCGAGGCCACGGGGATGGTGTGGGGGGGTTGGAAGGAGGGTGGGAAAAAAGGGAGGGAGGTTGCAGGGTGCAGTCCCAACCACAGCCCTCTCCTCCTCTCTGGGTGATGCTCAGCTCCGTCTCTCCTGCATCCCTCCAGGGGAGCGGGCACCCGCGTGGAGAGAGATGGCGGCTGCTCAGCAGCACGGCATGGTGGGCAGCTTGCCTCTCCTCCACCCCCCACCCCCAATCTCCCCCTACAGCCACATGGGCAGCGGGGAGGACAGGCACTCATCCTGCGGCTCAGTCCCTAAGCACCTTCTGCCACTGAGCAAGGGGTTAAACCCAGCCACATCCTTCCCATTGATCTTCATGTGAGCCCAAACCAGCTCCCTTTTAACCAACCCCACCCCCCCCACCCCCCTCCTCCAACAAGGCGAGCCCAGGGACTGTCTGCCAGCAGAGATCAGGCAGTAAAAAAGGGCTGGGATCCAAGTCCTTCCATCTGCCCCATCACAAAGGAAGACGCAATTTGGTACAGCACCCAGCACGGCAGCAGAGGGGCAGCCAGGGGAACAGGTTGCAGTGTGGTCCAGCCTAGTTGGAGTCAAGTGTCCAACTCCCTCCTCCTGGCTCCATCTTCAGCAGCCCGCAGGAGCCCGGCAACCCATCCGCTGGCTCCCCGGGGAGAGGGTGGCAGGCAGAACCCCCCAGGCAGGCAGGCAGTCACTGGCGGGGATGCTCAGCCCTTTCGCTGCCAGGGCAGGAGAAGGCAAAAAGCGAGGCCAGCTTCCCGCAGGAATTTGAGGCTGCCGGCGCCTCTGCAGCTTGGGGACAGCTTTGCTTTAATGAAGTCAGTGGCAACACAGGCGCACAGAATCGCGCACACACGCACGCACGCCCGGCTCACTCCCTCACTCCATCCAGTGCATTCTTTTGGCAAGCAGGGGAGCTGCCGCAAAGTCAGAGGCAAGGGGAGGGTCTGAAGGGAACAAAGGCAACAGGCGAGGCCCCCTACCCTGCAATAAGCCCCCACCTCGCAAGAAATTCCCCCCACCGCCGCCACCACCACCCTACCCCAGCTGCAGAGGGCTTTCCGGCACATGGGTGTTCCTAGGTGAGTGCCTAAACTTGGGGGGGGGCAATAGGGGGAAAACGGGAGGGGGGGGTTCTGCCTCTCCCCTGCCTGCAGGGGTGCCAAGAGGCTCATCCCATTTTAGCCTGCACCAAGCATCTCTCTAGCCACGTACACCCATCCCTGGGAAACTTGGGTGCTCCCGGTTCTCCACCAGCGCTGCCCTGATGCTGGGGAGAGCCCTCCTGTTCATTCACATATAGATTAGCCTCCTTAGCATCCCTCGCCTCCGTATTCTCTTTTTGAGGCTTGATGTTGGCCAGAAGCAGCAGCAGTTCCTTAGAGGCATAAACAACCCAGTCTGGATATGTCCCTGCAGCAGCTGCCACAGGGAAAGCTCTGGGGTCAGTCTGGCAGGAGTGGCTCCGGGGCCAGTCTGGCATTGACCCCGCTCCCCATGGGCGGAGAACCAGGGACTTGGGCCGTGGTGACGAGGGCATAGCACCTACCACGAGGGTGCCGAGGTCACCTAGGGATGCTCAGGGTCCCCTGAGCTCTGGTGTGGGTGTTGCCTGCCTTCTGATTTTGGGGGAATCCACCCTGCCCTCTTGCACATACAGGGGACATGCAGCACCCCAGGGACATCCCGAGTGTCCTCCCTACCCAACAGGCAGGGCACCAGCCTCACCACTCAGCACACCTCAGCACACACGTGGAATGCCCCACCCTCCCCTTTCAACCCTGCATCCCAAGGGCTCTTCCCCTGTCCAGCTTGTCACCGGCAACCGGCTCCATAAACAGCAGCTTCTGCCCTGTCCCGCATCTGCTGTGCACCAGCCAGGAACATCTGGGGCAGCTCAAAAAAAAAAAAAAGAAAAAAAAATTAACAAAAATAATCAAGCCCTTAATCACATAAATCATTAGCTCATTTGGGCAAGGGTTGCTCCCTCAGTGTAGCCTGGCAGCACCTCACCACAAGTCTTTCCCACCCTGCAGGCACTACTGGAACCTAACAGCCACGGAGCTCACTTTTTTCCCAGGCTCTGCTGGGTGCGTTTCTGGGAGCCATTGGGATGGCTGGGCAAGGAAAAGGAAGGATTAGGCCCTCCTCAGCAAGGTTACAGAGGAGTGTTTAAAAAAAGGTTGAAGCTTTTCCCCCCCCCTCAGCTAGACACCGAGAGCTCACCACAATGTCCTTGTGCTGTGCATCCCCACTTGACTTTCCTCCTTCAATTAGCCTTTAAACAGAAGTAGGTCTATCTGGGGGGGGGGAGGGTTCAGCAAGCCCCTCATCTCTGCCACCACCACACTGCAGCATGGAATGGAGCAAGGGTGGGCAGATCCCTCCCAAAATGCTTCCCAGGCTACCAGCCGGCCCCAGCACAGTCAGAGTGACCCTAGGCTTTCACTCTGCTAACAACAGGCAGCAAGGAGGCCACGCCAGCTACCAACTAATTACAGTCCCTTCGATTCATTCCAGGCAAGACGCTACCCTAAATGAATCAATTATGACTTGTGGCTCATCCCCTTTGCTGCTGCTGCTGCCTCCTCCGCCTCCTCCTCCTCCTCTCCACCACCACCCACACAGCATCAGGGGCAATGCCGCTCTTCCCACCTTTCAACCCTTTCAGACCCTGTTAATTAAGCCCAAGTCTGGGCCGATTGCCAGGAGATCCTCAGCCCTGCGGAGCTCCTGCCACAGCTCAGCCCTCCCCACCCACCCCCCTCGAGCCTTCTCCTAGCCCTCTGAGCCTGCAGACAAGCCTCGACCCAGCCTGAACCATCAGGCTCCAGCTGGTACTCAGAGGCTGAGAAGGATGGGGAAGGCTGAACCCAGCATCCACTTCCCGGCTCAGAAGCACCATGCACCTCAGTGCAAGGGGGTAAGGAGGAAGAGGAGGAGGAAGGCAGTGTTTCTCCTTCAAGTTTTCTCCTTGAAGCAGGGATGCAAGCCTTACCTGGACACTTCTGCTGGGGCAGCAAGGCTGGGCCCTGCACCCAGGGGTTCACTCTCGACTCTACTCTCTATTCGCTGCTGCAGAGCAGAGCACAGGATGACCCCACTGGGAGCCTCTCTCCTGCTCAGACAATACTAAAGGATGGCATATTTATGAGAAAGCAGCTCCTTAAAAGAAGATTGAAAGGAGGGGAAAAAAAATAAAGTCCCTGGCTATGCCAAGAGATGCAGGCTCAGTTTTCTAGGATGTTTATTGCCGTTCTCATCTTGACCCTCATCCCAGCGCGCTGGGATTGGTGAGTCAGGGAGAAGCGTGGCTGATGCCCACATGATTCTCTGTGCAGAGATTCAGAGCCAGCTATGTGGGGTTGGGTGGTGGGGTTGTTTTGTGGGGTTTTTTTTGTGAATGAAGGAAGTCCAAGAAAACAGGGCAACAGCAGGTGCCGGGACTGGAAGGCGCCTGGAGAGGTGCTGGGTTTTACAGAGCCAGGCTAACTCCCCTCCTCACACTCATATTGCCAACCGAGCCTCCTCCTTGCTTTTTTATCCCCTCTCACACACACTCCCAGCCGTGACACTACCCCTGGCACGGTGGGGCGCCATCGGAGACACTGGGCTACCCCTTCCCCAGGGGAGGACCACCAGGCTCTCCCCATCACTTCCAGACACCACCTCCGCCGCAAGGTGCGCCCGGGCTGCCGCCGCTCCGGCATTGCCATCTAGCGGCCACTGCCCTCTCTCTGCAGCATCACCCCACCTCCCCCCCCCACCACCCGCCTCAGCGCAGACGGCTGCAGTCGGGGGGGAGCCCAGCCGAGCCCCCCACACCGTTGCTTGCCCCTCTCGTGGGGTGCTTTGAAGCAGGATGCACAGAGCCCTCACATACACCTCGCGCAGTTATTGCTCTCCTGGCACTGGAGCAGCCTGCCGCTCACCCCCGGCAACCCAGCTCCTGCCTATGTATTGCTGGGTACAGGCAATATTGTTAAAAGCGTCCTCTGCCGAGCCCCGGGTTGCTCAGGGAACCGAAGGCTGCTCCTCATCTAGGGGAAGGCATCAGGCAGAGGACAGATGCCTAACACAGCCAAGGCAGGGTCTGGAAAGCGGGGGACAAGCTTTCCTTTGGTGACCGATATTCCCAGGAGCTCTGAGGGGCTGTGCTTATCTCAGAAAGTGGCTTTTGACATCCTGATTTGATTTTATTTTTTAAATACGGCTTTAGTTACACTTGGGGGGGGTGGGTGGGGGGTGGGTGGTGAACCCACAAAACAAAACCCCAAACCACAAACCTAGGATCAAATGAGAATCATCTATGGTGGTCTGGCCAAATTTAAAATCGGGACTGGGTAGCTGTGACTCAGAAACATGTTTATAACCATGCAGGAATGGAAGTTTTTTTTTTCAAGGAACAAACTCATTACCTGCTGGACTAGGAAGAGATGTGTTTTCCCCGTTTACCAAGCCAAGCACCTCTGCAGCAGGGAGGCAGAATCCCCAGGCTGGTGCACCGCACCCACGGACACAACTGGGATGCGGGTGGAGAAGGCCCAAGCAGCTCCAGGGTGGCATGTCCAGAGGAGGGTACCACACCAATTTCTTCCTGATGTTCATCTGCACAGATGTTAGCAGCTGAGGTACAGCCCAAGACAGCCCTGTTGGCATCTCTCCTGCCAACAAAACCCCAGGCCAGGCCAAACACTCTCACTTAAGCTAAGGCAAGTGTTTCTTCTCTGCTGTCTCTTAATTGTTTTTGGTAGCAGCCTTGCCCAACTCAGTGCTGCCCACACCTGCTCGCCCTAAGGCACCCAGATGTGCCTTCCTCAGCGCTGAAAAACAGAGAGGAGCATCATCATCTTCCAAAATTGCCTGGGCACATCCCCAACGCAGACCTGAAAGGCTGACTTCTCAGGGTCAGCACCATAATTTATTCACCAATGAATCTGACGGCTAGAAGACCAGAGAAAGCCAGCAAATTTCATACTGAGCTATAAACTATCCATCCACATTTAATCAACTGCCATTACTCCATCAAACTCCTCCTGGTCACTCAGTTGAAGCAAACACACCATAGTGTGTCACATAGCAGCAGTGGCAGAAAAACTTTAAACTGAAAGTATGATTTGCTGCACACAGCCATAAAAAACATACCCATACTCACAAACATTGCTGGTTTTAATTACAAAGACCCATGAGTCCAACATCCAGTCTTGGTATCTTAAAAAAAAATAAATCAATGGGATAGCAATGTTATGAAGCTCTCTTTCCTGGGATGGAAGAATAACCCTCTGGAAATTAGGATTTTGGTCACCATATCACCCCCGTATCACCCCCTCAACAAGCTCTTGCAAGCAGGAGCACAAGCGATGGAGGTGCAGGAGCAGTGCCATAGCAGCTCTCACCCAGCCTTCCCCCCTGCAGCCCCTTCCCAAGACACAAGACACACCTTGCATTCCCACCCCAGAGTTCCCTTTTCCTAGCCCCTCTGCAAGTGTTTGGCTAAGAGAATCCAGCTCAGAGCATCTTTGGCCTCATATTTTAAAATGCCAGTCAGTTCTTGGCTGCCAAGCAAAATGCCACACAGGCATGAGTGTAGCTCCCAGCAGGTCCCACTCCAGGTTCCCAAACCCACAACGCCACACTCCAACAGGGCCCGCCAGTCCCCAATTTCTCTAGGAGTGAGATGCCAGAGTTGGTTACATCCCATAGCCACATTTTTTTCAGGGGGCCCTGGGCAGAGCCTGGAGGAAAACCCATGAGCCTCCACCATCCCTTTTCCTCCTCCCCTCACTGCACACATGCAGATGCTCCCCAGTGGCTGATCTGTTGTGACATTTGTCTGTGCAAGCCAAGGAGAAACAGGCTAAAAGGTGTCTCCACAAGCCAAGTGGGATGTCAGCACAGGGATCAGGTGCTGCGTATAATCTGTTTCTCATGCTCTCCCCAAATGGTCTTCAGTGTAAGCCAGACATGCCAAGATGCTGGTGCCACAGCCCAGCACCAGGTGCTGCTCAGGTGGCCTGAGCCCCAGGGCTCACTGCTAGCCACAGCATCCTGCGATCATGGAAACCCCAAGCTAAACTCCTCACATACTTCTTGAAGCCACCAAAAACACCCAAATGCACCAGGGAGCCTTGAAGTTGGGTGTTCCCCCACACTGTGCCACTGCAGGACTGGAGCACCTTTTGTATCAGAGCTACCAATAAAATAGAAGGATGATCTTGAATCAAAGGTGGATTCAGCAACCAAACGACCACAGGCTGAAAGAGCTGGGAGAGGTTTAAAGGACAGCCAAGAAACCTCCAGTCCTGTGCATTTATGGGGGTGCTGCAAGGCTATGCATCCAACTCTGCGAAACCCACAGGAGTTGGCTTTGGTTCTTGGGTCTCACTCTGCCACCATAAAGCTCATGGTCTGCTCAGGTCTTCATTCTCTCCCAAACCAAAGCCAAAAGCCACCTCTGCAGCTGCATATACCACCAAACAAGCACAGGGGATTGCTGGCACCTCCAGCAGGTGAGACTGTCCCCCCCAAGCCATCTCAGCCAAGGGACAGCATCACTTTGCCCCAGTGCTGGCCACAGCAATGCCATGCAGGAGGAAAGCATCCCCTGGCCTGCTACTCTCCTCCAACCCTATTTCCTACTAAAATATCCCATGCTGAACATTTCCACCAACTGCGACGCTCCTTGGGCTAACTGCCTTAGGCTGGAAGGCTTCATGGCTCAGCTGAAGAGGCCTGAAATAATCAGCCATTAATAAATTGCCTGGAGTGCCCTGCTGCTTTATTTAGCCTTGTGAATTGGGCTCTTATTAGTGTTCACAGCTGCATTCCGGCTGCTCCAGGCAGGCACACAGAAATTCCACCTCCAGGCTATCTGTAGCCTCTGCTTCTCCATCAGATTAAAGTGAATTTCCATCCCCACTTCCAACCCCCAAATCTCTCTGCACAACCTCTCTCCACGGCCGAGCTGCGGAGCATCTCAACCCTGCACTAACTGAGCTGGCAGCAGGTGACATATAACCTCTCTATCCTCCTTCATCTCAGATGGGTCCAGTTTGGGGCAATGCACTTCCATAGGGGCTGACTCAAGAGGATTCAATGGGAAAAAAAATGAAGGAGACTGGGAACGACTGTGCTGAAAGGATTGTGACTGGATGGAATGGATATGAGGAGATCAAGGCCAGGAAGGAGAGAAGGGGCACAGACCAGGGGAATATTGCCCTTCTTGCCACCAAAGCCCTGCAAGTGCTGTGCTTGAAGGGACAGATCCCATGAGAGCCAAACACCATGCTGCCAAGCTTTATGTGTGTGTGGGAACAAGGAGTCTGAGCTCAGAAAAAGACCCTAGGGCCAGCCTTAGACAGTCAACAGGAGAAAGCTTATTTCTAGCCTGCCAAAGGGTTGGATATGGATTTTTAAAAGCATTTTTTCAACCTCTGCACTACCTGAAACAGAATAAATCCCTCACTTTCTCCATCAGCATCCTCATGACGCCTCTGGCGCAGCAGTGTTAGCTTCTGCCAAAGCCAGCAGATTTTCTCCTCCTTAGATCTTCTCTTCACCCTCACAAGAGGCAGGCCCATGCCCGAGGACCATCCTTTGATTTCTCTGATCCTCTGCCTGCCCTGCAAGGCACAAGTAAGACAAACACTGCAACCACGGTACCAGCAAGCAAGATGACGGAGGAGCCTCCTGTCTTTGGGCTGCAAATGTCCCTGGCAATCAAAAGAAACTTGGACCAGAAACCCACCATCTCCATTCCCCAGTCTCACAAAGCCAAACTCACAGACTCAGCTTTCTCACAAGCAACCTGCTAGTAAATAGGGTGTCTTCAAAAAGATTACATTGTTAGGACAAGAGCCAGGAGGAGGTGGAGCTGTTGAAACAAAATTTTCCAGCAAGTCTGAACTTACACACTTGAGCAGCTGATGCTCACAGCAGCCAGAGAAGCCCCATCCCTGGCACGCACCAGGAAAGAGATGCTGCTTCCATCTTCCAAACCTGTGAGAGAGAAAAGGCTAGAGAGCAAAACCTCTCTGCAAAAGTTCCTCAGTGCTGGGAGGTGCGAAAAAAACGTCCTCCTTGCGGCAGCAACAGGCAGCCATCAGTTTGCCAGCCTCTGCAAAGGCAAACAGACTCGCACAGCCCTGGGGAAAGCACGGCCGAGCACGATTCCTCAATGGGGACAAAGTTCATTGAAGAATTTTTAATTTAGTTCCTCTCCAGTAAATGCACGGAAAGGACTGTTGTAGCATGTTAGCTACGGTTTTACTACCTTGTGAGTTGCAGCAGGAGTAAAAAATGACCCCTGTGAAACTCCTCTGACGACAAAAAAAACATGGACTGTTGGTTTGTATCAGAGCTTGCAAAGACATGTGTTTTGTTACAGCATCATTAACCACAGTGGTGTGTTCCAAGCTCACAGGAAAGCCACTTCACATCAGCTTGTGGGCTGACCTGCTGGAGAACAGCTCTGAGGAAAAAGACCTGGAAGTTCTTGTGGACAACAGGGTGACCATGAGGCAGCAATGTGCCCTCATGGCCAAGAAGGCCAATGGCATCCTGGGGTGGCCAGCAGGTTGACGGAGGTCATCCTGCCCTCCTACCCCTTTACTCTGCCCTGGTGAGGCCCCATCTGGAGGCCCCAACTGGACTCCCCAGTTCAAGAAGGACAGGGAACTGCTGAAGAGAGTACAACAAAGGGCCACAAAGATGATTAAGGGCC